>JAOYND010033857.1:0-11950 GCA_025802135.1 Lagerstroemia fauriei | reverse complement strand
ATGAAAGCCTCAGCGCTCGCATCAATGTCCTCGGTCGTCGGCTTCCTCTCGAGCTTCTTCTGGGCGGCAGCAGGCGGCGGAGGAGGAGGAGCGGGAGGAGCTTGAGGAGAGGAACGAGGAGGAGGAGCCGTGGAGCCGTTCTTCTTCATTCTTCTTTATCCTTTTTTGACGGGCAGAGATTTGAATCAAATTTGATAAGGTCTGATGTATGGTTGATACCTAGGCTTATTCGAAGTCTATATTTATAGGTGGAATAGAATAGTATAATTATTAATTAGGTGCTGTCAGCACATAATATTTTATTTTATTTTATAAACTCAAGGCTCATGAGTCTAGAAACAGAAAAGAAAAGAGGAAATAAGGGTTCACTCTAATGAGAATCCAATTAAAAAATTTTAATACAGATAAAATATAATATTTCTGTATCAAACCCATTTTGCTGTTATCAAATAATTGTTAGGCTGGTACTTTATCATATAGTTGGATTTTTTGACCTTATCTTTGAAAATTATTCTTGTTTGAGCTTAAAACTAATATGGTAATCAAAGACCATATACGAACACGGTCTGAAAGTTTAAAACGCACCCACATGATATTTGATGGGTTTAAAATTTCAAATTCAAATCCCTTCTACACTAAGTATGTGGCTGTGCTTGCTATTGGGGACCAAGTTGAGCGTTGATGTCAAAATCGTCTGATGATATATATATACACGGTTGAACATGAAATTTAGAATATAGCGCGGATGATAGGATCGTTACTGCTGTTATTCTCCTTTAAAAGAATGCTAATATAAGAGGAAAGAAGAGGAAGGTGAAAAGACAGGAGGAGGAGAAAGTCTCGTGTGCAGCCGATGCACCATGTAACCAAACTGATGCCGTGCATCCGTAGAGAGTAAGGTACACGTACCCTGTGACACGATAAAAATTCATTCAGTTAAGAACTGCCACGTACCTTTTATAATTTGACAAAGTACATGTATTTTGCTCTGTGTAGATGCACCAAATCAGCCGTACAATGGTTCACCACCTAAAACTTTCTCGAGAAGAGGGGCATATGCTAACGGAATATGTGATCTCGTAGGAAGCCTATATTTAGCAATTAGGTGAGGGGACTTCTTGAGGAATTAGTTATGCCGATGTTACATTATTAGTGACACGGGGAAGGTTCAATTTAGTGTCTAAGCCATCAGGTAGAATTAAGGCACATGCACATGTTCGAGAACCAGTGATGATTGGACGATGTCGTTTTGCATATCGAGAGCACAAACACTAGAGAGAGACACTTATCTTTAATTGGTATACCACGTATCAGTACTTATAAGGTACCACAAACTAATAAAATCCAATCATTTTAAGTTTTTTTTTGTAAAACCTTAAAAATACAAAACCTAGAAATAATTGAATTTAATTAGTCTATAATATTATGTAAGTACTATTACGTGACATGTCTGTTGCATGCGAGACTTTCTCCACAGATAGACTAGGTAGGAACCACTCACTGGGTACGGCTGTATTCTTTTTCCTTTTTGGGCTGGTTCTGCCTTGGCACACGAAGGTTCGATGGGATCCGACTGATTCAGATTTAAACCAGGTCGGTCGGTTCACTGAAAGGTGAAATTCTCCGAATCGTAGATTTTATCTTTTCATGAGAATCAAGCTTGAAACTTTACTTTAATGAGGAGAAAGTATTGAATCGCCTGAAACCAATGCACATGGATCGTATTATCTAAATTTTGGTAGTTATATATGAGCATCACACTGCAATATGATCTCTTTTACTCTTGAATTAATGTGGAGATCATGAGCCCAACTGAGGTCGGACAACCCTTCTCAGACATAACTGAGCATAAAAAAAGAGTCAAATTTAAAAAATAATATCACCGTACCAAATTTGTTTCTTAATAAAATAAAGTGATGTTAATTGTAATAAAAATCGTGTCTTATACGAGAGCGCGGAGACTTTTCTTCGGAAAATCGGAAATTTAATTATTTCGCACGTACAGAAACGATAATATAAGAGATAAGTATGAGAGAGAGAGACCGATGGATGGAGTAAATTGCAATGTGGGGGAACTAGGAGGGAGTGCGGCGGAAGGTATGCGGAGGTCGGGACCGAAAGTTCCCAAAGAAGGGCGCAACTTCTGGCGAAGATGATGAGCAAATGGAATCGCATAAGTAAGAAGAAGATGAGAAGATTTGACCGGCTTAAATTTCAAGCATGGCATCTCCGCCTAACCGCTCAACAAATATATGAATAAATCATCACAGCTATCTATTTATATTTTAAAATTTACGTATTTTTTTATACACCGAAAAAAATTATTGCAGCTGCAAAAAAGAACCCGGTAAAATTAGAAGGGAGGAAAACGGTGGATTTGACCCCGGCCTTTCCTTACCTTTCTCTCGGTCCTAAACCGTTTTTTTTTTAGAACAGATTTAGATTTAAACATTTTCTTCTATATTTACTTTTATCCTTAATATTATTTTATTATTAAAAATTATTTTAAAAAAACTCTTATTAAGTAAAAAATAAAAATTTGGTAAACAAATACACAGTGAACGGAAGCGCAGGAAGAAGAGATGGGTGCACCACGACGACCACCTCTACCCCTTCAAGATTGTCAATACCTTATAGAGCTCTTTTTGACCCCCTTAGAGGAAGGGGGGCTCCCCAACAAGTACCCCTTCTCTTTATCCTCGTATTCTATTATCTCTGTTTTTTTTTTAAAAAAAATTTCGTAATTTTTTAAAATTTTTAAACAGCTAAATTTTTTAACAATTCTTTAATGATGAGATAATAAAAAGATTTTAAAAGTGAATTTAAAAGTAAAGATTGAGTACTAAATCCAACCTCAAAAAATTGTAAATAAGAATTGTGGTTTAATAGTTTAAAATTCACTCCAATACGGTTTAGTAAGGTTGAGATCTCATGTTCAAATTTTCTTTATGTAACATTTGTTGGAAGAAGTTCTTTGAACTTGGATTTTAGTGGATAACAGCTACTTGAACTACAATAAACATTTGGCGGTGTTATATTTGCGAGGCCAACATCAGCGCCGATTGTTCGGTTTATCTGATACCCTCGCGGTTGAACATAAAAGCACGAACATTACATAACGGACGGTGGTTGAGTTGTCACTAATATTGTCGTTTTTATTTATTTAAACAAAAAAGAGGGTGTGAACTTGCACATGTCTTGCATTAAATAGCAGGGTAGGAAATATGGGTCGGCCCTTTCCTTGCATTTGCAGCTTGTAGTTGCTATTGTAAGCAACACCTGGGTCTAATTTTTTTTTTTTTATAACCGATGTATTCGAGTGCCTTCCGGATCCGACTAGCGGTGGTTGAGACACCTCCTCCTCGGGTACACGCAATAGCCCGCAAACCACGTGTGTCTGGTAAGTCAGATGAACCTGACAGGCTCGAGGGTTATAAAGCTCCCACCCACAAAGGAACGCCTCTCCTGGCGTTCGAACCTGGGAGGTCTACAGCGCCCGACCAATGGGCCTGCTCCCCCGTGGGCAGCAATAGCTGGGTCTAACGATGGTGATTGTGGTGGTGTTGTGGACATAAATTGATAACTTGATTTCATCGTACTGATATCCATGAATATGAAAAAAAGTACGTGAAATCTCCAATAATTGTGTATCAAAATTTATTTTCTTAATAAATTCAGTTAATAAATTATAAAAAAAATCCCATATAATAAGAGGACAGTGAGTATCGGTAGAATTACAGCACGTGTTATTTGGAATACAGGAATACTTAAAATGATTGTTGGATAGTTAAAATGTTTAGGCTAACAATATTTAGCAAAATTCTTATGACGTACGGTATGAAAGGAAGGGGATCCTCCACCAGAAATTCCTGGGTGGATTGATTACATGGATGAAGTGGCGAGCTAAATCAATGAATATTTGACATATCATTGATTATTTTAAAATTTATTTAAAAAATTAATGTTATTTTGAATAAAAAAGGTGATGCAATATATTTCACGATAACGTATTAAATATTTACGGATGATACGGTGAGCCGGTCTCTCGTTAGAATCTCTCATGCACAACTCACGTGACAAATGCAAACGTGGCGAGTCAATCTCCTCACAAAAGATGTTCAACGTCCTAAAGGGTGATTTGAATTTTCAGAAAAGGAAAAAAAAAGGAAAAAAGAGGAGGAGGATGAACGGATGGAATTTGATCAAAGAAAATTCAAGATGCTATCCGCCTCACTGTTCTAGCTCAGCTCAGCTGATATGACACGTCTCTTCTTAGATTACAAACCGCATATCATTCAGCATGCGCACAAAATGGAATGATGAGGGAAATAATCTGATCTGCTGGTGGATGACTTTCAACATCGACATCCCACTTTTCTAGTAACGATAAAATAAAAATGAACAAATCACCTCGAAAAAAAATTGAACCAGTCATTTTCCATGGGAAAAAAAATTGATTTTTATTAGAAAAACTTTATAAAATAGAAGTTCTTCTACATTTTTTTTAATTGAAACAACTATCCAAAGGAAAGCTCAAAATAAGATAGTAAAGATTAAGATAAAATGGAAGATGAATGGAGGATGAAAGAGAAATCATGAACTTGTTTATCGTGTACTGTCAAACAGATGTTCACATCAGATGAGGTAGAAAAAGAGAGTGAAGTTGTAGAATATTTATAAGCTGATAACAGGCGAATCGAATAAGCAGTTACTTAATTAAGGTATAAGGAGATCGCCGAGACCGTGTTCCCGTAGGGAGTTATAAAATCCCTTGGACCAGATGGATTGTCAGGGATCTTCAACCAAATTTAGTAGGATATTTAATGTCTTTGTGCTTATCCCGAAACTACTAAACCCGAATTTCTATTTACAATTATTAGATCTATAAGTTTGTGTTTGCATGTGAGATTGTCCATAGAGTCATGCCAATAGAGTTGGGCTTTTCCTACGTAATAAACTTATTGTTTATTCTCATCGGGTCCATGAATACCTCACAAACCTATAGATCCATGTCAATCCGTGTGCAAAGCACATGTACGGACGGCCTCACCAAGGATTACGCATTCAAGGGGGAATTCAAACCTCCGACCTCATGAATTTTTATACGAATCCTACGAAGAAAATATGCATGGCAAAGACACATCATAAAATATAGTGGATGCTACTAAAAAAAAGTGACAAAAAAAAATTTTGTGATATCTAAAACGGACAATTGATCGTTTCATAATTGTATCGTATTATGAATAAATTCTCGCATCAGCCGAATTTGTCACATCATTCATGAACTGGACAACGATTGTTTAGTATATCAACAAAAAAGCGTTATGTCACCTTGATCTCTCCATCACTAATATTTATTTTATTAAAATGACATGACATATATTGTCGACGAGTTAAATAATTATTAATTAAGTTCATCACATTATTTTAATAAAATAAATATTATGTGTCGTTGGTAGACGACAAAAAAAATTTCAAAAAATTTAAACCAATAAAGGAAATAAGACACAATTTGTCACCATATTTGTTTATATTTGTACCGTCAACGACATGAGTACTGTCTTGAGAGGAGTTGAAAGGAGTCAAAATGTGTGTTGGGGGGAAATTAATTTCAATTTATGTAATTAAGCCTGTGAAGGGTCATTGAGTAATTTCCATTTTGAAAATTAATGACAAACTCCCCACTTTCCCACTTCTCAGTTAAACCGCCCACCATCCCACTTTATCTAGATTATCTCCAACTCCACATAATTTTTCGTCTTCTATCTTCTTTTACTTCTCCTACAAATTAGCCCTCTTCATCATGACAGATACATCGATAAAGAGTCTCTCTATCGGCACTGCAGTCTGCAGTTAATACACGAGATTTTTGTTAGTTTGGTACAACTGAGCAATTATCATAATGTAGATTTTTTTTTGTGATTTTATTTGATGCAATATGTCAATTCCACTTCTAAACAATTCACACGATTCCATTCATACTCTATTTTACGTATACTTCTAAATACTTTCGATATTTGCTTTCATATATAATTTGTTTGATTCATTCCATTTACAAAATCATTTCAACAAGAGTCAATGTCAAGAAGATTAGTGCACTTGAAAATTCTAAAAAAATTTCTAAACAATACTGGGTGGAAAAAAGAAGAAGAAGAAAACTATGAACAAATTTAAGTAATTCTCTGGACATCTGGCCGCTCAGGCGAGCCTGCTAAATTCTACCCTTTAGGATTTATCTGATTCAGTAGATACTAAGAAAAAGACAAGCTCCAAATGTTGAAGCAAATAACCGGTTTTCACTTCTTCCGGATCTACCATCAGTAAAAACATCACCTTACATGTAAATAATTAGATAAAAAGCAAAAAAATCATACGGTGAATTTAATTTCAATATTTTCAAAACATGAAACTCCAAATTTCATAATATTCTATTATCTATTATTATATTTGAGGACAACGGTAGTTGGTCTCACTTTTGAAATTCTAAAAATACCCTTAATAAGTAAACCGATAACAATGATAAATAGGTGAAATGGTAAAATCACTTTTAAAACTATAACTACCACTAACTACTCTCTAATTTTCTTTTTTTTTTAATTATATATTTTATTTTTTATTAGTGAAAAATTATAAGATATAAAAAAATGTAAAATAAAAACTATGATTTAATAATTAATTACATATTTAACCATTCCGTATGTAACATGTGTTTGCTTCTAGTAAGTATATATTTAAATTATTCTCAGAATTTTCACAAACCATTCTAATAATAACATCCTTACAAATATGTTCAATAATTCAGATGATCGATATCCAAATATTTTATACTCGTTGATTTTCATAATGAATTAGCAATTTGTCCTGTTATATGGACCCGAGTGCCCGCGAAGTCGTCAGCACGACCTAGATAAGAATCTACCGGTGCAGTCATTGACACATGACTAGAACGATAATTTTGTCCCAAAAGGGACTAACACAACCACAATAATCAGTATAGTCATTGGCGCGATCCAAATAATGTGTGCTACCATATGTTTCTAGCTGAACCTGAACAGGAGTATTTTTTTTCATCTGCAACCTGAACAAGAGTATTGAATAATTGATTATGTAGTATACAGACTAGCCGCGAAAAAGAGGTCACAAAATCATTCCATTACAATTCAATTTTCTTAAATTCCTAAATTCAAAAAATAAAAAAAATAATATTATTTATTATCCAAAAGCATAGAACTAATATCCGATAAACAAACATCTTGTGCATCTGTCCTGTTTTCCGATAACATCGTTCAACAATAGTTTCATATGCTTGATCCTCCTTTAAAATTACTAAAGGGTTACTCGCGTTACGCACGGAATTGTAAATAATATGTTCTGTTATAAAAAAGAGTAATTCAAAGTAGGGGTGTGCATATGGGTACCGGGTAGAACCGGAACCGGTTAGAACCTATCCGATAGGGTAGGTTCCGAGTAGATACTAAAAACATTCAGGTAGGGTCCGGGTAACGACTTAAGGAACCAATTATATATTTAATCGGAGATAATTTTCTCGTTCCTTGTTTAATTCTAGTGTTGTTTATACCCTTAAACTCCTAACTTGATAATTTTTTATTTTACATACAGAATTTCATTAATTCAAAATATCAATAGAATTTACAAAAAAATAAATAATAATGAAACGTACTAAAATTTAAATAAATTCAACAAATATTTACTAATAAACTAAATTAGAATTATAAAAATTTATCCTAAATTAGATCGCTTAATTATGAAACGCATAGATCGTAGATATATATTTATAAAGTTATCGTAATGAGAAGAGAAAATGACAGGTTCAAACAGGGTACCCGGAATACAGGTTTCGGGTAGGGTCCAATTCCTAATTCCACAGGGTAGGGTCCGGATCCAAAAGTTAGGAACCGATCCTATATAGGGTAGGGTCCGGGTATCATGAAAAATATAGGGTATCCGGATTCGATCATCCCTAATTCAAACTAAATAAAAATGAAACAGAACCAGAGAATTAGAAGAGTTTCAAGTAAATAAAGTAGATTTTTTTGTGAAAATTGCGATTTGAAAATTAGAGAATTTCAAAAGAGTGAAAGCAAATTGTATAGTTATGAGAATCGTGGGAAACAGTTAAGCGAACCGTGAAAATAGTTAATATAATATGAGAAGTTAATAAAATAGATAATTATACTAAAATTATGAAAAAAATTTAAATTGGACCAACTATAAAGTAAATTTGATTGAAGATATTTTTGAAACTCGAAAATGAGATTAAAATTATTCTGAATTTACTTAAAATAATAGAGAAGATACAAAATAAATATATTTCACAACCATATCAACAAATATTTTATTTCCAAAGTGTAATAACTTGGGTAACTAACATGATATTCATAGTCATGTCAATAAATAATAACTAACATGATATTCATCGAAAGATGAAAAATCGGGTAAAAAATAATTACGGATTACCATAATTTCTGAAAATTTTAAAATACAATAACTTTTAAACCTCTCAAAAAATTAAGTTCCATAAAATCCTACACCACTTTGGTGATATAGGAAAAGATATATAATTAAAGCTTTAACCAGAAAAGGTCTAAATGAAAATTCACCATTAACGACCCAGATAAAATTTTCTCTCTGTAGTTCCGCTACAACGAAAATAAAATTAATGAAATACCACTAAGGAGACCTAAATGATGATTGTAGATCGGACTGACGAGGCTAAACTTTAGTTGTGGTTTTTGCGATATCTGCTGGTTCTGCCCTTCCTCCCCATATTCTGACTTAAAAATAGAATAAACAATTGAATATTGTTGCCGCAGATCCTCTAATGTTTTCTACCAAAGTCTGAAGTTTCCATGTTCCTGGTCCTACTAAGCCAGTCACCGTGTATATCTTAAGAGTGTCTTCCTGAGTTCGTTTTCTATTTGCAACCGAATGAAAGGAAGAACAAGATAGGTTTTGAATGTGCAATTCAATCGCTCAATGCACTCCAATTTAGAATTGTTCCTGCTGTCAGTGTCCCTGTAACTCAGTCCTCAAACTTTTTATATATTACATCCTAACCCCTAAAAATTTCATCGCAACTATCATACAGGTGGGGTACCTGTTACTACCGAATAAGATGCATTGGCACCACTATCGCTCTGACTCGTGGTATAAACTCTACCAGTTGTCTCCTATTCATTTCTGAGCTCTAACCAGTCTATGCTGTAGTATTCTTCCTCCTAAGGCAATCCCAAGCTAGGTATTGTTTCTCATCATACTTGAAGCAAGATTCGGTGTTCCATTAACATTTATATATATATGTACATACATATATATATATATATATTAGGGCTAATAATCTAATTACGCATGTATTTTGACCGAATTCCCACTTTTAACACAAACTTTTTCGCGTGACCTAGGAAGGCACAAACTTTAAAACGTTTGTCCCGTTTAGCACGTCGTCTATTTTTCATCAACTGTCCTATGTGACATGTTAATTACGCTGGCAAACGGCAGCTAATGTGGTCATGCCACGTCAGAAAATACTGCGTTTACCCTTAAATCATGTTCATTAATTTAAAGTTATCGATGACAATTTTATAATTTTATATTCTTCTTTCCCTAAACGTCCTTGTAGCTTTCTAGAACCTGTATTATACCACAAGTTCCGAGTACCCAGTTCGAACCTATTCTTCTATTAATTAATAAAATTTGAAATTTAAAATCGACTAAATCGAGTAATTAACGTGCATTTAAATTAATGAAGAGTATTCAGGGTAAATTCGACATTCTCTTAAACATATTTGATGTGGCATTAAGACATCAGCCATAGTTTGCCACATCAGCCGCCGTTAATGTGCCACGTAGGATAGGTTCGTTAGTTTTGACGGAAAAACAGACGACGTGCTAAACGGGATAAATGTTTTAAATTCGTGCCTTCTTAGGTCACGCGAAAAAGTTCGTGCTAAAAGTGAGAATTTGGCCAAAGTACAGACACAATTAGATTATTTATCCTATATATTATTTTGATAGTGTCCTATGCCGTAGCAACCGACTAATCCACCGAATGGTATATTATACAGTCAATTAATCCCCAGATACCGGCCCTGGGAAAGTCGAACCCTGAGTGCTCCATTAATATATTGTCTGCAAGGGTTGTACTCCTTAAAGTTTGGCACTTGAGATGAACTAATATGATGCAACATACTCCGTTTCTCTGATCTTGGTAACTCTCGGATTTTTTTTTTTTGCTCTCATTCTATTATCATGGCTTGTTGAAGAACCTCTTGCAAGTTACCATCAAAAACAAGAAAAGGCACGATCATATGTCTAAGCGTGGCCTTTGCTCAAAGTGGTTGTCCGTTTTTCCTCCTTGCCAATACTTCTCGCTACAAACAGTTCTAACTCCTTAAGTTGATGCATACTCCAGCATCGTGAGGATTGTCAAATGCAACTTCTACCCACCCTCTCCCAAATTGAATGGGAAAAATGATATTTGAATGGGAAATTGGATCCCATAATTGAAGGATAAGATTGTGCTTAAAATAAGTATATATGATTAAAATACATTGAGCCCATATACAAGCCCTTTAAGCCCATGTGGAGAATGAGAAGTGTTCTATCCCACATGGAAGAGGCAAGGAAAGTTGGAATGGTTTATAAGAGAATAGTACTCTTATATGGAGTAAACATATTGGCCAAGTTATACGACCCGTGCCCGCCTCGCGCGCTTGTGCAGGGGGGCGATTGGAGGCCGATTTAGTTGAACTCACGTACACGCAGGCGGCGAGCACGCCAATTGCTCGTTCCGACTATGGGGCCTCGCCCAAGGCCGAATTTTACCTTCTCCTTCAATTTTGTACTAGGAGTTGCGTAGATACTTTTTGGCTACGGCTACGAGCTACAACAGTCAGCTGTGAAGTCTGGGCTGTGACCGTTGTTGCACTTAAGACAGACATTAAATGGTAATTAAGGGCGGATTAAATCTTCCACTTAATGGGTAGATTAACTTTCTTCGACTGTCTATTTTGTACCGTTATTGGCCGGTTTGAATTTAAATTTGGGCCGGTTCTAGCATTGAATTCCAGGTTCAATATCATTTATTCCGCAGCTCCTTCAGCCATTATAGAATGTACTTAGACTCATTTGCATAGTAGACAGAAAATACGTTGGTTTAAGCTGCTGCATTAGTAGACGAATACCTTTCTCTCCTTTCATCATTCTACATCAATTTTTCGTGGTGGCTCCTGCATTTTGTTCGATTCGCCTACGAGTCGAAACTCGGTGCTGCTTCAACTTTAATTTGTCGTTGCATCCTGGGAGACTGACGTCCAAGCTTCCTCAGCAAAGAAGAGAGGATGACGAGTTAGTGTTAAGGACACTGTGGGATCCATAGGCCTCGACATTCAAATAACCTTTTATGATTATGTATTTTAATTTCCTAATATTATTTTTGTCGTCACAGCGTGACTTTGGGTCGCAAAGTTCCGTAGCTTTATTGTATCTGTGATCATTGAGATCCGAGACTGACTTATATATATCCTCCAACAATATTAAGACTAAATCTGCTTGTCTTGTGATCTCAAATGGCTTCTGATTCTACCCCCGTCACTGCTGCTGTGACTGACGGCGCCACATTTGTGGCTAAGAGCTCGGGCTCTGCCCTCGCTACGCCTCTGGAGGGCACAGGCTCGGGCTCTGCCCTTGCTACGCCTCTGGGAGGCACGGGCTCCGTGCCTGCTGTGGTTCCTGTGAATCACAGTGAAAAACCTAAGAAGTTCAATGGGTTGAACTTCAAAAGGTGGCAGCAAAAGATGCTCCTCTACCTGACCACGCTGAACCTCGCTTGGTTCTTGATTGAGGAAGCTATGAAGCTTCTTGAGGGACAATCGGATGTCCAGGCTGCTCAAGCTGTTGAAGCCTAGAATCATTCTGATTTCCCGTGAAG
>JAOYND010033548.1:0-11960 GCA_025802135.1 Lagerstroemia fauriei | reverse complement strand
TTACAAGTCTTTAAACTTAATTAGAACTATGAGTTGCAATTTAGTCGAAAGAGTTGTAATTTGTGGGTAATTGGGCCTTTGCAAGTCTTTGAACTGAATTACAACTATGACTTGTAAGTCAATTAAAAGAGATGTTATTGGTGGGTATTTAGGTCGTTACAAGTCTTTAAACTTCATTAGAACCATGAGTTGTAATTTTGCTAAAAAAAGTGTTAGTCGGTGAGTATTTGGATCATTACCAACCTACGAACTGAATTACAACTATGAGGTGTAATTTAGTTAAAAGAGTTGTAATTTGTGGGTAGTTGGGTTGTTGCAAGTCTTTGAATTGATTTACAACTATGAGTGGTAATTTAGTTAAAAGAGTTGTAATTGCTTGGTAATTGAGTCCTTACAACTCTTTGAACTGAATTACAATTATGACTTGTAATTCAATTAAAAGAGTTGTAATTGGTGAGTATTTAGGTTGTTACAAGTCTTTTAACTTAATTAGAACTATGAGTTGTAATTTAGTTAAAAAAGTTGTAATTTAGTTAAAAAAGTTGTAATTTGTGGGTAATTGGGTCGTTGCAAGTCTTTGAATTGATTTACAAGTGTGAGTTGTAATTTAGTTAAAAGAGTTATAATTTGTGGGTAATCGTGTCGTTACAAGTATGCGATGTAATTTAGTTGAAAGAATTGTAATTGGTGGGTAATTGAGTCGTTACAATTATTTGAAGCGATAAGTCATAATTTAGTTAAAAGGGTTGTAATTGGTAGTTAATTAGCCGTTACAAGTCTTTGAATTTAATTACCATTATGAGTTTCAATTTAGTTCAAAGAGTTGCAATTTGTGGATAATTGGGCCATGACAAGTCCTTGAATAGATTTACAATTATGAGCTGTAATTTAGTTAAAAAAGTTGTAATTAGTTGGTAGTTGGGTCATTACAAGTCTTTGAATTTATTTACAACTATGAGTTGCGATTTAGTTGAAATAGTTGAAATTTGTGGGTAATTGGGCAGTTATTAGTCTATGGACTGAATTGCAATTGTGAGTTGTAATTTAGTTAAAAGAGTTGTAATTAGTTAGGAATTGGGCCGTTACAAGTCTTTGAAAAGATTTACAACTATGAGTTGTAATTTAGTTAAAAGAGTAGTAATTGCTTGGTAATTGAGTCCTTACAACTCTTTGAATTGAATTACAACTATTACTTGTAATTCAATTAAAAGTGTTGTAATAAGTGGGTATTTAGGGTCGTTACTAGTCTTTTAACTTAATTAGAACTATGAGTTGTAATTTAGTTAAAAGAGTTGTAATTGGTGGGTATTTGGGTCATTACAAGTTTTTGAACTGAATTACAACTATGAATTGTAAATTAGTTAAAAGGGCTGTAATTATTGATTAATTAATTGTATCGTTACAAGTTTTCGAATTAATTTGCACTACCGAGTAATAATCTAGTTAAAAGAGTCGTAATTTGCGAGTAATTGGGTCATACAAGTCTTTGAATTGATTTACAAGGATGAGTCCTAATTTGTTAAGAAAGTGGTAGCTAGTGAGTATTTGATTCATTACCTGCCTACGAACTGAATTACAACTATGAGTTGTAATTTAGTTAAAAGAGTTGTAATTCGTGGGTAATTGGGTCGTTGCAAGTCTTTGAATGGATTTACAACTATGAGTTGTAATTTAGTTAAAAGAGTTGTAATTAGTGGGTAATCGGATCGTTACAAGTCTTTATACTGAATTACAACTATGCGATGTACTTTAGTTAAAAGAGTTGTAATTGGTGGGTAATTGATTCGTTACAAGTATTTCAACCGAATTACAACTATTATCTGTAATTTAATTAAAAGAGTTGTAATTAGTAGGTAATTGTGTTGTTACAAGTCTTTGAATTTATTTGTAGCGAAAAGTTTTAATTTAGTTAAAAGAGTTGTAATTGGTTGGTAATTAGGCCATTATAAGTCTTTCAATTTATTCACCACTATGAGTTGTAATTTAGTTAAAAAAGATTTAATTTGTGGATAATTGGGCCATTATAGGTCTACGAACTGAACTACAACTATAAGTTTTAATTCAGTTAAAAGAGTTATAACTGGCGGGTATTTGGAACGTTAGAAGTCTTTGAACTGAATTAAAACTATGAGTTGTAATTAGTTAAAAGAGTTGAACTTTGTGGGTAATTGTATTGTTACAAGTTTTTGAATTTATTTAATACAATGAGTTGTCATTTAGTTAAAAGAGTTTTAATTGGTGGGTAATTAGGCCGTTACAAGTCATTGAAATTAATTACAACTGTGAGTTGTAATTTAGTTAAAAGTGTTGTAATTGGTGCATATTTGAATCGTTACTAGTCTTTGAACGAAATTACAACTATGAGTTGTAATTTAGTTAAAAGGAGAACAATTGGATCGTTACAAGTTTTTGAACTGAATTAGTTGTAATTCAGTTAAAAGAGTTGTAATTTGTGCGTATTTGGATAGTTACAAGTCTTTGAACTGAATTACAACTATGAGTTGTAATTTAGTTAAAAGAGTTGTAATTGGTTGGTAATTTGGTCGTTACAAGTCTTTGAGTTGATTTAAAATTATGACTTGTAATTTAGTTAAAGGAGTTGTAATTTGTGAGTATTAGGGTCGTTACAAGTCTTTTAATTGATTTACAACTATGAGTTGTAATTAGTTAGAAGAGTTGTAATTGATGGGTAATTGAGTCGTTACAAGTATTTGAACCGATGAGTTGTAATTTAGTTAAAAAAGTTGTAATTGGGTCGTTGCAAGTCTTTGAATGGATTTACAACAATGAGTTGTAATTTAGTTAAAAGAGTTGTAATTAGTGGGTAATCGGATCATTACAAGTCTTTATACTGAATTACAACTATGCGATGTACTTTAGTTAAAAGAGTTGTAATTGGTGGGTAATTGAGTCGTTACAAGTATTTGAACCGAATTACAACTATTATTTGTAATTTAATTAAAAGAGTTGTAATTAGTAGGTAATTGTGTTGTTACAAGTCTTTGAATTTATTTGCAGCGAAGAGTTTTAATTTAGTTAAAGGAGTTGTAATTGGTTAGTAATTAGGCCATTGTAAGTCTTTGAATTTATTTACCACTTTGAGTTTTAATTTAGTTAAAAGAGTTGTTATTTAGTTAGAAGAGTTGAAATTTGTTGGTAATTGGGTCATTACATGTTTTTGAATTTATTTACAACTATTAGTTGCAATTTAGTTAAAAGAGTTGTAATTTGTGCGTAATTGGGCCGTTATAATTCTTTGAGCTGATTTACAACATTGAGTAGTAATTTAATTAAAAGAGTTGTAATTTATGAGTATTAGTGTCGTTACAAGTTTTTGAATAGATTTGCAAGTATGTGTTGTAATTTAGTTAAAAGAGTTGTAATTGCTTGGTAATTGAGTCGTTACACCTCTTTGAACTGAATTACAACTATAACTTGTAATTCAATTGAAAGAGTTGTAATTAGTTGGTAATCGTGTCGTTACAAGTCTTTAAACTGAATTACAACTCTGCGATGTAGTCTAGTTAAAAGAGTTGTAATTGGTTGGTAATTGAGTCATTACAAGTCCTTGAATTTATTTATAACTATGAGTTGCAATTTAGTTAAAATAATTGTAATTTGTGGGTAATTGGGCAGTTACAAGTCGTTGAACTGAATTGTAACTATCGGTTGTAATTTAGTTAAAAGAGTTGTAATTGGTGAGTAATTGGGCCGTTGCAAGTCTTTGAATAGATTTACAACTATGAGTGGCAATTTAGTTAAAAGAGTTGTAATTGCTTGGTAATTGAGTCCTTACAACTCTTTGAACTGAATTACAACTATGACTTGTAATTCAATTAAAAGAGTTGTAATCGGTGGGTATTTAGGTCGTTACGAGTCTTTTAACTTAATTAGAACTATGAGTTGTAATTTAGTTAAAAAAGCTCTAATTTGTGGGTAATTGGGTCGTGGCAAGTCTTTGAATTGATTTACAACTGTGAGTTGTAATTTCGTTAAAAGAGTTGTAATTAGTGGGTGATCGTGTCATCACAAGTCTTTAAACTGAATTACAACTATGCGATGTAATTTAGTTAAAAGAGTTGTAATTGCTGGGTAATTGAGTCGTTACAAGTATTTGAAGCGATGAGTCGTAATTTAGTTAAAAGAATTATAATTGGTGGGTAATTAGCCTTTACAAGTCTTTGAGTTTAATTACCACTATGAGTTTTAATTTAGTTCAAAGAATTGCAATTTGTGGATAATTGGGCCATGACAAGTCTTTGAATAGATTTCTAATTATGAGTTGTAATTTAGTTAAAAGAATTGCAATTAGGTGGTAATTGGGTCATTACAAGTCTTTGAATTTATTTACAACTATGAGTTGCGATGTAGTTAAAATAGTTTTAATTTGTGGGTAATTGGGCAGTTATAAGTGTACGAACTGAATTGTAACTATGAGTTGTAATTTAGTTAAAAGAGTTGCAATTGGTTAGGAATTGGGCAGTTATAAGTGTACGAACTGAATTGTAACTATGAGTTGTAATTTAGTTAAAAGAGTTGCAATTGGTTAGGAATTGGGCCATTACATGTCTTTGAATAGATTTACAATTATGTGTTGTAATTTAGTTAAAATAGTTGTAATTGCTGGGTAATTAAGTCGTTACAACTCTTTGAACTGAATTACAATTATGACTTGTAATTCAATTGAAAGAGTTTTAATTGGTGGGTATTTGGGTCGTTAAAAGTCTTTGAACTGAATTAGAACTATGAGTTGTAATTTGTTGGTAATTGGATAGTTGCAAGTTTTTAAATTGATTTACAACTATGAGTTATAATTGAGTTAAAAGAGCAGTAATGAGTGGGTAATCAAATCGTTACAAGTTTTTAAACTAAATTACAATTATAAGTTGTAATTTAGTTAAAAGAGTCGTAATTGTTGGGTATTTGGGTCATTCCATGTTTTTGAACAGAATTACAACTATCAGTTGTAATTTAGCTAAAAGAGTTGTAATTTATGATTAATTATATCGTAAGAAGTTTTTGAATTGATTTACACTACTGTGTTGGAATTTAGTTAAAAGAGTCGTAATATGCGAGTAATTGGGTCATACAAGTCTTTGAATTGATTTTCAAGGATGAGTTGTAATTTAGTTAAAAGAGTTGTAAGTGGTGCGTATTTGGATCGTTACAAGTCTTTGAACTGAATTACAACTATGAGTTGTAATTTTGTTAAAAAAGTGGTAGTTGGTGAGTATTTGGATCATTACCAGCCTACGAACTGAATTACAACTATCAGTTGTAATTTAGTTAAAAGTGTTGTAATTTGTGGGTAATTGGGTCGTTGCAAGTCTTTGAATTGACTTACAACTATGAGTTGTAATTTAGTTAAAAGAGTTGTAATTAGTGGGTAATTGGATCGTTACAAGTCTTTGTACTGAATTACAACTATGCCATGTAATTTAGTTAAAAGAGTTGTAGTTAGTAGGTAATTGGGTCGTTACAATTCTTTGAATTTATTTGCAGAGAAGAGTTTTAATTTAGTTAAAAGAGTTGTAATTGGTTGGTAATTAGGCCATTATAAATCTTTGAATTTACTCACCACTATTAGTTGTAATTTAGTTAAAAAAGATTTAATTTGTGGATAATTGGGCCGTTACAGGTCTATGAACTGAATTACAACTATAAATTGTAATTTAGTTAAAAGAGTTGTAATTGGCGGGTATTTGGAACGTTACAAGTCTTTGAACCGAGTTAGAACTATGAGTTGTAATTTTGTTAAAAGAGTTGAAATTTGTGGGTAATTGTATAGTTTTAAGTTTTTGAATTTATTTAATACAATGAGTTGTAATTTAGTTAAAAGAGCTTTAATTGGTTGGTAATTAGGCCGTTACAAGTCTTTGAAATTAATTACAATTGTGAGTTGTAATTTAGTTAAAAGGGTTGCAATTGGTGCGTATTTGGATAGTTACTAGTCTCTAAACGGAATTAGTTAAAAGGTGAGCAATTGGGTCGTTACAAGTTTTTGAACTAAATTACAACTATAAGTTGTACTTTAGTTAAAAGAGTTGTAATTGGTGCATATTTGTATCGTTACAAGTCTTTGAACTGAATTACAACTGTGAATTGTAGTTTAGTTAAAAGAGTTGTTATTGTTGAGTATTTGGATCGTTACAATTCTTTGAACTGAATTACAATTTTGAGTTTTGCACTGAATTACAACTATGAGTTGGAATTTAGTTAAAAGAGTTGTAATTAGTGGATATTTGAGACGTTACAAGTCCTTGAACTGAATTAGAACTATGAGTTGTAATTTAGTTAAAAGACTTTCAATTGGTGAGTATTACGGTCGTTACAAGTCTTTGAATTGATTTACAAATATGAGTTGTAATTTAGTTAAAAGAGTTGTAATTTGTGCGTATTTGGACCGTTACAAGTCTTTGAACTGAATTACAACCATGAGTTGTAATTGTAGTTAAAAGAGTTGTATTTGGTGGGTAATTTGGTCGTTACAAGTATTTGAACCGATGAGTTGTAATTTACTTAAAAGAGTTGTAATTGGTGGGTAATTAGCCGTTACAAGTCTTTGAATTTATTTACCACATTGAGTTTTAATTAAGTTAAAATAGTTGTAATTTAGTTAAAAGAGTTGAAATTTTTTAGTAATTGGGTCATTACATGTTTTTGAATATATTTACAACTATTAGTTGAAATTTAGTTTAAAGAGTTGTAATTAGTGCGTAATTGGGCCGTTACAATTCTTTGAACTGATTTACAACTATGAGTAGTAATTTAGTTAAAAGAGTTGTAATATTTGAGTATTAGTGTCGTTATAAGTTTTTGAATAGATTTACAAGTATGAGTTGTAATTTAGTTAAAAGAGTTATAATTGCTTGGTAATTCAGTCGTTACATATCTTTGAACTGAATTACAACTGTTACTTGTAATTCAATTAAAAGAGTTGTAATTAGTGGGTAATCGTGTCATTACAAGTCCTTAAACTGAATTACAACTATGCGATGTAGTCTAGTTAAAAGAGTTGTAATTGGTGGGTATTTAGGTCGTTACAAGTCTTTTAACTTAATTAGAACTATGAGTTGTAATTTAGTTACAAAAGTTGTAATTTGTGGGTAATTGGGTCGTTGCAAGTCTTTGAATTGATTTACAACTGTGAGTTGTAATTGAGTTAAAAGAGTTGTAATTGGTGGGTAATTGAGTCGTTACAAGTATTTGAAGCGGTTAGTCGTAATTTAGTTAAAAGAGTTGTAATTGGTGGATAATTAGTCGTTACAAGTCTTTGAATTTAATTAGCACTACGAGTTTTAATTTAGTTCAAAGAGTTGCAATTTGTGGATAATTGGGTCGTGACAAGTCTTTGAATAGATTTACAATTATGAGTTGTAATTTAGTTAAAAGAGTTGTAATTGGTTGGTAATTGGGTCATTACAAGTCTTTGAATTTATTTACAACTATGAGTTGCGATTTAGTTAAAATAGTTGTAATTTGTGGGTAATTGGGCAGCTATAAGTCTATGAACTGAATTGCAACTATGAGTTGTAATTTAGCTAAAAGAGTTGTAGTTAGTGGGTAATTGAGTCGTTACAAGTATTTGAACCGAATTACAACTAATAGTTGTAATTTAATTCAAAGGGTTATAGTTAGTAGGTAATTGAGTCGTTGCAAGTTTTTGAATTTATTTGCAGTGAAGAGTTTTAATTTAGTTAAAAGAGTTGTAATTGGTTGGTAATTAGGCCATTATAAGTCTTTGAATTTATTCACTACTATGAGTTGTAATTTAGTTAAAAAAATTTAGTTTGTGGTTAATTGGGCCGTTAAAGGTTTATGAACTGAATTACAACTATAAATTGTAATTTAGTTAAAAGAGTTGTAATTGGCGGGTCTTTGGAACGTTACAAGTCTTTGAACTGAATTATAACTATAAGTTGTAATTTAGTTAAAAGAGTTGAAATTTGTGGGTAATTGTATAGTTATAAGTTTTTTAATTTATTTAATACAATAAGCTGTAATTTAGTTAAAAGAGTTTTAAATGGTGGGTAATTAGGCTATTAAGAGTCTTTGAAATTAATTACAACTGTGAAATGTAATTTAGTTAAAAGTGTTGTAATTGGTGCGTATTTGGATCGTTACTAGTCTTTGAAAAGAATTACAACTATGAGTTGTAATTTAGTTAAAAGGTAAGCATTGGGTCGTTACAAGTTTTTGAACTAAATTACCACTATAAGTTGTACTTTAGTTAAAAGAGTTGTAATTGGTGCATATTTGTATCGTTACAAGTCTTTGAACTGAATTACAACTATGAGTTGTAGTTTAGTTAAAAGAGTTGTCATTGTTGAGTATTTGGATCGTTACAAGTCTTTGAACTGAATTACAATTATGAGTTTTGCACTGAATTACAACTATGAGTTCGAATTTAGTTAAAATAGTTGTAATTAGTGGGTATTTGGGACGCTACAAGTCTTTGAACTGAATTAGAACTATGAGTTGTAATTTAGTTAAAAGAATTTTAATTGGTGAGTATCAGAGTCATTACAAGTCTTTGAATTGATTTACAAATATGAGTTGTAATTTATTTAAAAGAGTTGTAATTTGTGCGTATTTGGATCGTTACAAGTATTTGAACTGAATTACAAGTATGAGTTGTAACTTAGTTAAAAGAGTTATAATTGGTGCGTAATTGGGTCGTTACAAGTCTTTGAATTGATTTACAATTATGAGTTGTAATTTAGTTAAAAGAGTTGCAATTTGTGAGTATTAGGGTCGTTACAAGTCTTTTAATTGATTTACAACAATGAGTTGTAATTTAGTTAAAACAGTTGTAATTGGTAGGTAATTGAGTCGTTTCAAGTATTTGAACCGATGAGTTGTAATTTAGTTAAAAGAGTTGTAATTGGTGGGTAATTAGCCGTTACAAGTCTTTGAATTTATTTAACACTTTGAGTTTTAATTTAGTTAAAAGAGTTGTAATTTAGTTAAAAGAGTTGAAATTTGTTGGTAATTGGGTCATTACATGTTTGTGAATATATTTACAACTTTTAGTTGCAATTTAGTTAAAAGAGTTGTAATTTGTGCGTAATTTGGCCGTTACAATTCGTTGAACTGATTTATAACTATGAGTAGTAATTTAGTTAGAAGAGTTGTACTTTGTGAGTATTAGTGTCGTTATAAGTTTTTGAATAGATTTACAAGTATGAGTTGTAATTTAGTTAAAATAGTTCTAACTGCTTGGTAATTGAGTCGTTACATCTCTTTGAACTTAATTACAACTATAACTTGTAATTCAATTAAAAGAGTTGTAATTAGTGGGTAATCGTGTCGTTACAAGTCTTTAAATTGAATTACAACTACGCGATGTAGTCTAGTTAAAAGAGTTGTAATTGGTTGGTAATTAAGTTATTACAAGTCTTTGAATTTATTTACAACCATGAGTTGCAACTTAGCTAAAATAATTGTAATTTGTGGGTAATTGGATAGTTACAAGTCTTTGAACTGAATTGCAACTATCGGTTGTAATTTAGTTAAAAGAATTGTAATTGGTGAGTAATTGGGCCGTTGCAAGTCTTTGAACAGATTTACAACTATGAGTGAGAATTTAGTTAAAAGAGTTGTAATTGCTTGGTAATTGAGTCCTTACAACACTTTAAACTGAATTACAACTATTACTTGTAATTCAATTAAAAGAGTTGTAATTGGTGAGTATTTAGGTCGTTACAAGTCTTTTAACTTAATTAGAACTATGAGTTGTAATTTAGTTAAACAAGTTGTAATTTGTGGGTAATTGGGTCGTTGCAAGTCTTTGAATTGATTTACAAGTGTGAGTTGTAATTTAGTTAAAAGAGTTGTAATTTGGGGGCAATTGTGTCATTACAAGTATGCGATGTAATTTAGTTGGAAGAATTGTAATTGGTGGGTAATTGAGTCGTTGCAATTATTTGAAGCGATGAGTCGTAATTTAGTTAAAAGAGTTGTAATTGGTAGGTAATTAGCCGTTACAAGTCTTTGAATTTAATTACCATTATGAGTTTTATTTTAGTTCAAAGAGTTGCAATTTGTGGATAATTGGGCCGTGACAAGTCCTTGAATAGATTTACAATTATGAGTTATAATTTAGTTAAAAGAGTTGTAATTGGTTGGTAGTTGGGTCATTATAAGTCTTTAAATTTATTTACTACTATGAGTTGCGATTTACTTAAAATAGTTGAAATTTGTGGGTAATTGGGCAATTATTAGTCTATGAACTGATTTGCAACTGTGAGTGGTAATTTAGTTAAAAGAGTTGTAATTGGTTAGGAATTGGGCCGTTACAAGTCTTTGAAAAGATTTACAACTATGAGTTGTAATTTAGTTAAAAGAGTTGTAATTGTTTGGTAATTGAGTCCTTACAACTCTTTGAACTGAATTACAACTATGACTTGCAATTCAATGAAAAGAGTTGTAATTGGTGGGTATTTAGGTCGTTACAAGTCTTTTAAGTTAATTAAAACTATGAGTTGTAAGTTAGTTAAAAGAGTTGTAATTGGTGGGTATTTGGGTCATTACAAGCATTTGAACTGAATTACAACTATGAGTTGTAAATTAATTAAAAGGGTTGTAATTATTGATTAATTGTATCGTTACAAGTTTTTGAATTGATTTACGCTACTGAGTAGTAGTTTAGTTAAAAGAGTCGTAATTTGCGAGTAATTGGGTCATACAAGTCTTTGAATTGATTTACAAGGATGAGTTGTAATTTAGTTAAAAGAGTTGTAAGTGGTGCGTATTTGGATCGTTACAAGTCTTTGAACTGAATTACAACTATGAGTTGTAATTTTGTTAAAAAAGTTGTAGTTTGTGAGTATTTGGATCATTACTAGCCTATGAACTGAATTACAACTATGAGTTATAATTTAGTTAAAAGAGTTGTAATTTGTGGGTAATTGGGTCGTTACAAGTCTTTGAATTGATTTACAATTATGAGTTGTAATTTAGTTAAAAGAGTTGTAATTACTGGGTAATCGGATCGTTACAAGTCTTTATACTGAATTACAACTATGCGATGTAATTTAGTTAAAAGAGTTGTAATTGGTGGGTATTTGGGTCATTATAGGTTTTTGAACAGAATTGCAACTATCAGTTGCAATTTAGTTAAAAGAGTTGTAATTTGTGATTAATTATACCGTAACAAGTTTTTGAATTGATTTACTGCTAACTTAGTTAGAAGAGTTGTAATTGGTGGGTAATTGAGTCGTTACAAGTATTTGAACCGATGAGTTGTAATTTAGTTAAAAGAGTTGTAATTGGTGGGTAATTACCCGATACAAGTCTTTGAATTTATTTACCACTTTGAGTTTTAATTTAGTTAAAAGAGTTGTAATTTAGTTAGAAGAGTTGAAATTTGTTGGTAATTGGGTCATTACATGTTTTTGAATTTATTTACAAATATTAGTTGCAATTTAGTTAAAAGAGTTGTAATTTGTGCATAATTGGGCCGTTATAATTCTTTGAACTAATTTACAACTTTGAGTAGTAATTTAGTTAAAAGAGTTGTAATTTGTGAGTATTTGTGTCGTTACAAGTTTTTGAATAGATTTACAAGTATGTGTTGTAATTTAGTTAAAATAGTTCTAACTGCTTGGTAATTGAGTCGTTACATCTCTTTGAACTTAATTACAACTATAACTTGTAATTCAATTGAAAGAGTTGTAATTAGTGGGTAATCGTGTCGTTACAAGTCTTTAAACTGAATTACAACTTTGCGATGTAGTCTAGTTAAAAGAGTTGTAATTGGTTGGTAATTGAGTCATTACAAGTTTTTGAATTTATTTACAACTATAAGTTGCAATTTAGTTAAAATAATTGTAATTTGTGGGTAATTGGGCAGTTACAAGTCTTTGAACTGAATTGCAACTCTCGGTTGTTATTTAGTTAAAAGAGTTGTAATTGGTGAGTAATTGGGCCGTTGCAAGTCTTTGAATAGATTTACAACT
>JAOYND010033445.1:0-11966 GCA_025802135.1 Lagerstroemia fauriei | reverse complement strand
ATTGTTTTGTAATGTTCCCTTCGTCACCTCGATCCTTAATATCAGGACTCCACCTTGGTACTTGTACCCAAAGTCGTCCAATGTTCTCAATGAGATCAAATTGCTGGTAATACTTAAGAAATCCTGCACGATTTACAGCACATAAACACTACCATTATCCACCTTAATTGTGCACCACCAGTTGTTATCAGAATTTCGTCTTCCGTGATTATCACCGCATATCTGAAGTCTACAACCTTGATTGTCCAATGGCTTTGTACTATCGCTTTTGATTTGGTCATTTCTATAAAACAAACTAGCAACCCCTTTCTTGATCCATGACTTGCCCCCTATCATGCGAACACGTCTTACCCAATTCGTCCCTCATAGTGTAGCCTTCTCCGACATCCCCATAGTATTTTATCACCTTTTCTTAAATTCCTTAAAATTGAGGGTTGTCTTAACATCTCTTAAGGTGATCGGCATCCGATAATACATTACGATGTCAATAGAACTCTCCTTTACCTCCGATAGAGAGCACAACCCATAACAAGGCCTAACCCTCATGTTGGATTTTGACATCCATATTTGTTAAATCCATCAAAACTTGATTAGATAGGTAAACTTAAATCCTTGCTATGGTCCCTCGTCTCAACCTCGAATGGTACACTTGTTGCTCCAATCGCAACTTGTTCGTCAAGAACTTTCCAAATATAAGTACTCCAAATTGTCGTACATTTTTTTTGAACTGAGCCCTTACCATGTGCCTTCCCTAGCACTTTGTCTGATAGTCTTAACTAGGCGGTGTTAAGGGCCTTCATCGTCATCGCCTTCTTCTCTACAGCCAATAAAGTCAAGGGTAACTCATCCTCCCCTCTTAATATTCCTTCGAGACTATGCTAGACTAATAAGATCTTTTTCTTCATCCATGACAATTCGAAATCACTGGTCCATCGAACTTCTTCTTCTTGAATATCTTGCTCGACATTTGCAATCAAACAAATCTTACACTGATATCAGTTTGTCGGGATGTCTAGGCAAGCGTCTCAAGCGAGACAATGAAAAGAAAAAATTAAAAGATACTATAGACACCTAATTTACATGGTGAAACCCTCAATTCTGAGGTAAATGTCTACGGATAAAGTAAGAGATTGCACTAATCGTAAACAACAATATTAAATTGAAAATTACACTTGAGAAATCTCAAGTCGTGTTACAACCGACCTCATTAAGAAAAGATAAAGCAATAATTACCTGTTGACCCCTTAGAAATATTTTTAAAAGAAATAATTCACACTTTTATTGAAAATTCCATTCATTCCGGGATCACATGTGCCTTGACTCCGACTTCCAACTCGCTCCTAGGATCTTTAGATCTCTGAATTTCTAGTTTTATATGAGATATCTCCAATAAGAGTTACTATTCAATATCGAAAAGTAAGAAACCCATATCAACATAAGAGATTTGATTCTAACCACTTATCATGTTAAAAGCTAGGGTTGAACATAAACCCAATCTTGAATAAACCAAGAGAAAATTAACAATCGTAGTGTGTCAGAATCACAACTTACGAGTGCTACCATCTGATATTTTCATGTCACTTGTAAAACGCTTCCTCTTGACATGTGGATTTCAATCATGAGCTACTCCATTTAACCTTGAATGTGTCCGCAGTATCATTTGACGATTCAAGCATCCAAAGCACATAATAACAAGTCCTGTTTGTTGAGGATCCATTCGAATATATCTCTGGCCAAAGGAGCCCAGAAATAGGACAGTGAAACAAGAGAGAATAGAGCAAAGGTTTTCTATGACATCGTACCTACATCATGCGTTCTGTCAATTCTATGTGAAATTACTCGACGCGCAAAAAATGAGAAAAAGACAAGGACCAAACGACGTTTATGTTAATCCATCATCATAAAAGTTGTAGGCCACCGATGTTACTCATAAGCAATCAGAATGCATGCGTTGTCTCTCCATTTATTGGATGATTTTTGGTGTACGTGAAACGGCAGGCCAAATCAACAGCTATTATATGGGATCTTTTGTCCACATACATTAGCCGGTTTGACAATGACTCAATGGATTATTTGTGGAAAAAGTTAGGCAAAGATTCGCACGAATTGCTGGACGACTAATTCCAACAGTATTATATGGTCTAATGACTAAAAACTCACTCTCATACGATTCAGTGAATCACACATCCTAGGGCTTAGATTCCTTATTGTACTTATATCAAAACATTCTTTTGGAAGTTGCCCTGTTTGGTTTTAGTCCTCAAAAGGTGCTGATTTCTTTTACTATACTAGACATTTAGTAATATTACACTGACGGGGTCAATGCTGAATTATGGTTGTTTAATCCGTCTGATATGTTCGCTGGTGAATACGAAAGTTTGAATACCATAGAAAGTCCTCCTTCTTTGCCTATCCAAAAAGTAAATTCTAATAACTAGGTCAATTGGATAGAACATTCGTGTAACAGTGCACAAGATAGGAAGTTTAAAATACGTTACATGTGTAAACTTTGGTGTGGCCAATAACACCTACTAGTATATGAAGTACTTGAATTCATGGATTTAGAATAATAAACGAAGTTAACGTATTATTGATATTTTGTGTGAAGGACGTGTGATTAGCTTTTCATGTCCTTGTCATGAATGTTGCAGGAGGGAATTTTACACCGAATTCCCTCCGCTAGAGTCCATAGCGTAACCACATAGCTGAATCACACTTCCTCCACCACACGAGCATGGCTGGTATGCTTATGGAGGCCTTAGCATCCCAGCCGGTATCCGTATCCGAGCATTAGGGGGCTAACAGAAGGCTTGAAGGAGGCTCAGGGAAGGCTCGACGGAGACACGACCAGCACTAGAAAACTTGAGGAGACAAAGGCGGCACGAGGGGGGAGACGAATTGGTCACCGGAAGGCTCGCACTACAAGAAAACTACCAAATACTAGTGGATATTCCCGACGGATCAACTGACAGATAAAATCCGTTAGAAATACCGATGGATATTACCGACGGAATGCAATTCGTAGGAATTTTCGACGGATAATCCGTAGCGAATGTCTACGGAGTTTACCGACGGATTATCCGTCGGAAATTTATTGACGGACTAATCCGTAGTTAAATCCGTTGTTATATCATGGTGGGAAGCGTGCGGGAGTTTTGCCGACGGATCATTCCGTCGGTAAATCCGTAGGCAATTAATGACAGATTGTATTCCGTCGGTAAATCTGCCGGAATGTCATGGCGGGAAGGAAGCGGGAGATTTACCGACGGATTAGTCGACGGACTAATCCGTCGGTGAATCATGGAGAATGCCATTGTGTGTTTTACCAATAGATTTACCGATGGACGAATCCGCCGGTGAATCATGGAGAAGGCAATTGCGTATTTTATCGACGGATTTACTGACGAATATTCCGTCGGTATCGCTCTTTGTCGATGGAGCTAATTTTCCGACGGATGTGCCGTCGGTAATTTGTCGGAAATATGCTTATATATATATCCCGAACCCGGCCTCTCCTCTACCATTTCCTTCGTGCCACGACCCATCGAGTCCAAGCCCCGATGGCTGAGCTACGAGCCTCGACCCTCGACGCCTGAGCCCAACCACTGAGCGAGCACGCCACAAGCTACCCAAGCCCCAGCCCTGGCCACGATCTCCACCGAGCACCAGCCACTGCCCCCAGCGAGCCTCGGCCTCCAGCAAGCTTGACCAACAGCCCCGGCCTCTAAGCCCCATCGAGCCAATGCCATCCCCGCCGAACCTCCGATCGTCACCCCAAGCTCGACCAAACCCATCAAGAGCCAACCCCAGCCCCCACCAACCCTGTGCCCCGGGCAAACCAACCGAGGCCACCCCAAGCCACTGACCGGCACTTCCGGTCACTAGAGCCCCAGCCCCACCACCCACGGCCACCCCGAATTTTATTTGTATTTTTCATTTTTCGGACAAATATTGTAATGGAAAGTAATGAATAAAAGAAGAGAAGAAAGCATCTTTCAAACAGTATTTGGTAGGAAGGAATTGAAGGGAATGAAATGAAATGAGTAATTTTGCTTACATGTCATCGATTAATGATTATTCTCCCCAGGTCCATGAATCCAAATAAGTTCATGTGTAAGGTATATGTGTAGGTAGTCTCACCAAAAGTGATGCGCTTGAGGGGGAATCGAACCTCCGATCTCGTTTATTTTCACATGACATAGACGCACGTCTTATCCACTTAAATTAATCCAGGTTCACATTCCCTTGTATTATTAAAATGATTTACAAGTTACTAGACTTCTCTATGTGATATTGCAATTCATTATAAAAAATTCATTCTATTTCATTACTCTTCATTCATTCATACCAAATGTAATCTTAACATATTAAGTTTACTTTATGTGATAAATGGTTTTAATACAGCGACGCTCGATTCTTGATACAAAAATAAGAGGTTTTAGGTTCAATTCTCACATGTACTTGTTCCTTTGGTGCATCCTCCTCAGCCTCTTCCATAACTGGTAAGTGAGAAGAGAAACAGGGACTGTACAGGATAGGACCAGATCAAAGGGGAAAATGAAACAGATCCAGAAAGCCCATGGGCCAAGTTTGAGCTAAATGTTGATAATAGTTACCTGACAAAGTATGGACACCAATTGGTTCACGTAATTTAACATATAAAAAAATCTTAAGATTTGAGTCTTGTGAACAAAGAAATTAGTGATTGGGAGAGCTTGAGATGCCATTTTTTGCTTCTTTTCATTTTAAATTAATTTTGGCCACAAATTAAAAAGGAGAAAGTGTAATCCAAAATATAATAAAATATTAATCTCGATGAACACAATTAGAATAAATATTATAAAAATGATTTTATTTTCTTTCTGTAGGCATGGAAACGTGCAAGAAAGACTTCACAATAAAATAGAGAATAATGAAATAAAAGAATACAATAGTATGAATTAACCAACTGAAAAGATTTGTTATTGATTGTTGAGGCCTGTGACAGTAACAGTTTCCTTAAGACTTATTTGTCCCCCTCTGGTCGTGCTGAGGAAGCGTGGACTTCAATCTCCCAGGATACAACCACTGGCTGAGCTCGAAGCTGCACGAAAACCTGAAGCTGGAAGGTGAACCGGAACCGAAGCTGGAAACCACCGGGGAAAATGATGCTATGCAGAGAGCTGTGGTGCGTCTAATCCTAAGGACGAATGTCCTATTTATAGTGTAGGAGGAGGGCTGGTGGCTTAATGGAAGAGAACTAGAAAATTGAATGTCCGAGCCGGCCATAATGCATCGAATCAGTCATTAAAGGGGCTGAACCAGGCATTAAGAGTCTTTATTAAGGTCGGCTCTTAATGCCTTACCTTAATACACCCTTAATTCCACCGATTAATGCCCTAACCGCCCGGAATCCGAAGAGACAAGAATCTTACGCCAATTTATTGAAGGAAATAAATTTTTTTTTACCGAAAATGGTAAAACTCGGCGATTGCTTCCCGAGAGCTAGTGCGGGAGCCGTGAGTAAGCCTATGGTATAGGTAAAGAGGTTACTCACCATAGAATCACTCTTATCTTATAAACCCTTTTAAGTTCATCCGTTATCAATGTGGGATTGAATTCTCACCATCCACCATGGGTTCTTGTGGGCCTCTTCATGAGTTTTTCTCAACCCGACCTACATTACACAAATTAAGTCCATGGACTTAAGCCCAATGCAATTTTCTTCAATTTATGAGAACAATTTTCTCATTCAATTCAATGTCATTTTTCCAACAATCCCCCACATGAATGAAAATTATTTTATTTTGACTCTGTGGTGGTTCCCAACAAGTGAATCTTGCATAGGATAGGTACGGTAACCCTTTCAACTTTCCCTTGTAAAGGTAAACTTACTTTACTAGCTGTCCAGTAGATACGATGTCCTTGAACTGTCCTGCTTTCTTGTGTAAAGGATCATATGCCTCACACAGGAGTCCATAACAGTTCTGCTCAGTTCTTATGATTGTGTTCATTTGGCCATGAACACCGTCCTAGTTCTGAGAGTTTCTAAAGAATCAAGTCCTCTATTCTCCTTTGAAGCGGCCCCACTTCTCTTTCAGATAATAGATCTATAATCTCAAGAGTATTCTACTTACTCTTTTTTAAATCATTAAAGCATCTAAAATGCTAACCTCATCCTTATAATGCCACTATTTCTTGTCAAGGAACGGGTTGAGGAATAATCCTCCACAATGACTTAATCAAGTCTTATGAATAGGTTGTCCCTTTGAACCTAGATCTTTGGATCTCCAGTCAACGACGTAGGGTTTTTCTTCATAACACTTTTCCTTTCATGGACTTCAGTCCCATTCCTTTCGACATTTTCTCAACTAGTTCTCTGTTTGGTTAGCGGATCCGCTAAATTATCCTTTGACTTCACATAGTCAATTGTGATAATTCAAGTTGAGAGTAATTGTTTAATGGTATTGTGTCTACAACATATATGTCTAGACTTACCACGATACATTTGACTTTGTGCCCTTCCAATAGCATACTGATTGTCACAATGAATACATATTGGTGGCACCGATTTTTTCCATTTCGGGATATCCTCAAGAAAATGGCATAGCCATTAAGCCTCTTCTCCACATTTATCTAAGGCTATAAACTCATATTCCATTGTCGATCGGGCTATCACTGTTTGCCTTGAGGACTTCCATGATACGGCTGCTCCCGCTAATGTGAATACATATCCACTTGTAGACTTCGAGTTTTTTATATCAGATATCCAATTTGTATCATTGTACCCTTCAAGTACAGCTTGATATCTGTTATAATACAGCCCATAATCCTGAGTGTATCTAAGGTACCGTAATACCCTTACTGTTGCCTTCCAATGGTCGGCACTCGGGTTGCTCGTATATCTACTCAACCTACTAACCGTGTAGGTTATATTTGGTTTAGTACAACTCATTAGATACATCAAGCTACCAACAACTTGAGTACTCCACCTGTGAAATACTGTCTCCTCTATTCTTCGATAGATGGAGACTAGTATCTAAAAGTGTTCTAGCGACACCAGAATCATTCCTGTTAAATTTCTAAAGAATTTTATCCACATAATGTGACTGACTTAGGATAAGTCCTTCTACTGTTCTCATGATTTTAATCCCTAAAATCACATCAGCAAGGCCCATATCTTTCATGTCGAATCTTGCGTTCAACATGTTCTTGGTAGATTTTACAATTTTCATCACTACCGACAATGAGTATGTCATCTACATATAAACATAAAATGACGTAACTACTTTCCGTGTCTTTTATGTATATGCATTTATCACACTCATTGATTTTGTAGCCATCGGTAATCATTGTATTATCAAATTTTTCATGCCATTGTTTTGGCGCTCGTTTTAAGCCGTACAATGATTTTACCAATTTGCAGATTTTCTTTTCCTTTCCTAGAGACACAAACCCCTCGGGTTGTCCATGTAGATATCTTCATCTAAATCTCCATTTAGGAATGCCGATTTCACATCCATTTGATGTACCTCTAAATTACGTAATGCCGCAATTGCATGTATCATCCTAATGGAATTTATTCTCGTCACAGGAGAATAAGTATCAAAATAATCAAGCCCTTCCTTTTGCTTTTATTCTTTGCTAATAAGTCTAGCCTTGTATTTGTCTATGGAGCCATCTGCTCTCATTTTCCTTTTAAATATCCACTTAGATTCTAAAGGTTTACACCAGGAGGAAGATTGACTAACTCCCATGTATGATTCTGTAAAATAGAATCAATTTCACTTTCATCGCCTCCTTCCAAAGAGGTCCCTCTGAGGAAGTCACAGTTTCTTCATACGTCTGTGGTTCCTTTTCCAACAGATATGTTATAAAATCATCTCCAAATGATTTTTCTTCGTTGGATCTATATGGAAATACATCTTCAAAAAACGATACGCTCCTAGATTCCATTATCGTATTCTTATGTAATATCATGAATCTTTGATTCTTACACAATTATCAATATGCATTACTGTTATGTGCATAGCCTATGAAAACACAGTCCACTATTTTAGGTCCTATCTTGACCTTTTTCGGTGTTGGTATTGCGACTTTTGCAAGACACACCCACACTCGTAAGTGTTTGCAGGATGGTCTCCTACCATCCATAGTTCATATAGCATCTTCTCCTCTTTCTTTCGAGATACCTTATTTAAAAGCTAATTACTTGTCAAAATAGCTTCCTCCCACAGGATTTGGGGTAACCATGAACTTAAAAGCATCGCATTCATCATTTCCTTTAGTGCACAATTTTTCCGTTCAGCAACATCGTTTTATTGAGGTAAGTAGGGCACAGTTACTTCATGGACTATTCCATGTTGTGCACAAAAGTCACTAAATGGTGCTGTATATTCACCGCCTCTATCACTTTTTAGTCTTTTTATTCTCTTATTGAGTTGATTCTCAACTTCATTCTTATAGAGAATAAATTTTCCTAAGGCTTGTCTTTGCTCTTAAGCAAATACACATACCAGTACTTTGTGCTATCGTCGATGAAAGTAACAAAATACTTATTACTACTTCTTGTTTGTACGGACTTTAAGTCACAAACATCACTATGAATTAGGTCAAGTGGTTCAGTATTTCTTTCAACGGTTTGAAAAGATAACCTTGTTAATTTTGCTTCTACACAAACCTTGCATTTGTGTTTAGAATCAATTTGGAATGTCAGTATGTGTTCCATCTTAATTAGTTTTCGAATTGAATCAAAATTAACATGTCCTAGTCTACCATGTCATAAATCGGAAGACTCGATCAAATAAGAGGAAGAGGTATTATCTTTATTGATTATGGTAAGTACATTGAGCTTGAAAAGCCCATTACACTCGTACCCCTTTCCTACATACATACCGGATTTCGAGATAATCACTTTATATAATTCAAAAACCATACGAAACCCATGTTTGTTTAGCAAGGAACCGGAAAGCAGATTCTTCCGGATTTCTACTAGGTACAACACGTTGTTGAGAGTTAGCATCTTCCCGGAGGTCATTTTCAGCACCACTTTGCCTTTGCCTTCAACCTCAAAAGAGGCCGAATTCCTCGTGTATAACTTCTCTCCATTGACGAGCTCAAAGGTTGTGAAGAGATCTCTGTTGGAGCTTATGTGTTGGGTGGCTCCAGTGTCAATCCACCACTCCTTTGGATTTGACCCCACCGGGTTCACTTCAAAAATCACAGCTGAAAGGCTGATGTCGGAGATGTCCTGGGCTATGGCATCAACCACGTTGGCCTCGGGCTTCTTCTTCTTCTTTGGAAGCCGGCAATCAGCAGACCTGTGGCCCTTCTTGCCACAGTTAAAGCATTTCCCTTGGAATTTCGGCTTGGAAACTCCTCCTTTGGGCCCAGCCACTTTAGGCCTAGTCTTGGCCTTGTTCTTCTTAGGCTTTTGCCCATGCTCGACCACGTTGGCCTTGGCAACACTTGCAGTAGGAATGTTCTTCTCGAACCCCCTATTGTCTTCTTCAATGCGAAGTCTGATGATGAGGTCCTCTGGCAACATTTCCTTTCACTTGTGCTTCAGGTGGTTCTTGAAGTCCTTCCACGCCAGCGGCAACTTCTTAATTATTGCTACCACCTGAAAGGTTTCACTCAGAGCCATTCCCTCAGCATGAATTTCATGCAAGATTATCGGAATCTCTTGCACTTGACTGATCACCATTTTGGAACCCACCATCTTATAGTCAAGGAACCGTCCGACGACAAACTTCTTTGTGCCGGCATGCTCTGTCCTATATTTGCGGTCCAGGGAATCCCACAGTGTCATCACTGTCTTCAGTGTACAATACACATTGTACAGTGAATCATGCAGACCGTTCAAAACATAATTTCTGCACAGAAAATTAGAGTGGCTCCAAGCGTCAATAGTTTGAGCAGCCTGGACATCTGATTGTCCCTCAGGAAGTTTGAGAGCCTCCTAAGTCAAGAACCGAGCAAGGTTCAGGGTGGTCATGTAGAAGAGCATCTTCTGCTGCCACCTTTTGAAATTCAACCCATTGAACTTCTCAGGTTTTTCATTGTGGTTCATAGGGACCACAGTAGGCACAGAGCCGTCAGACATAGAGCCTATAGGCACGGAACCAGTGCCTTCCAAAGGCATGGTTGGGACAAATCTCGAGCTCGGTGTGGCTAGGGCACAAGAGCCCCTAGCCATAGTAGTGGCAACATTGTTAGTAGGAACAACAGCTGGATTGCTATCAGTTCCCATATGAGATCGAAAATAAACCAAAATTCTTAAATTTGTAATCCGAAATATAATAAAATATTAATCTCGATGGTCACAATTAGAATAATTATGATAAAAATGATTTTATTTTCTTTCTGTAGGCACGTAATCGTGCTAGAAAGACTTCACAATAAAATAGAGAATAATGAAATAAAATAATACAATAGTATGAATTAACCAACTGAAAAAATTTATTACTAATCGTTGAGGCCTGTGGCGGTCACAGTTTTCTTAAGACTTATTTGTCCTCCTCTGGTCGTGCTAAGGAAGTGTGGACTTCAGTCTCCCATAATACAATGACTGGTTGAGCTGAGGCTGTACGAAAACTCAAAGCTAGAAGGCGAACTGGAACCGAAACTGGAAACCATCGGGGAAAACGATGCTATGTAGAGAGAAGAGAGGGCTTGAGAGCTGTGGTGTGTCTGATCCTAAGGACGAATGTCCTATTTATAGTGTAGGAGGAGGGCTGGTGGCTTAATGGCAGATAACTGAAAAATTGAACTTCCGAACCGGCCATTAAGAGGGCTGAACCGGACATTAAGAGTCCTTATTAAGGCCGACTCTTAATGTCGTGCTTTAATACACCATTAATTCAACCGATTAATGCCTTTACCGCCTGGAATCCAAAGAGATAAGATCCTAGGTCGGTTGATTGAAGGAAATAAATTTTTTTTATCAGAAATGGCAAAACTCGGCGATTGCACCCGGAGTGCTAGCACGGGAGTTGTGAGTAAGCCTATGGTATAGCTAAAGAGATTACTCACCATAGAACCATTCTAAACTTATAAACCCTTTTAAGTTGCCATACCTTATCAATGTGGGATTGAATTCCCACCATCCACTATGCGCTCTTGTGGGCCTCTTCATGGGTTTTTCTCAACCCAACCCACATTACACAAATTAAGTCCATGGACTTAAGCCCAATGCAATTTCCTTCAATTTATGAGAACAATTTTCTCATTCAATTCAATGCTATTTTTCCAACAAAAAGTCTTGGGATGCAACGGTGGCACCGCGTCAGCATTGCCATGTGGTATCACGAGCCAATAAGAGTTTACCACATCTGCAATTACATGGTAATTTTAAATTTAAGTAATAAAATCTAGGGTAAATTACACGGGTGGTACATTAACTTTCCCAAAAGTTTCATATTGGTACATTAACTTTTTTTCGTTTCATAGTAGTACATTAATTTTGAAAAAAGTTTCATATTGGTACAAAACGTGACGGAGATGCTAACGCCGTCTGTTTTATGCTGACCTGGCTCCGATGTGTACGAGCACGTGTCATTTTTTTTGACGTGGCAATCAAGTGCCGCCGCTTACATGGTTTTTGGGCGGGAAAAAAGACAGAGAGGAGATGTCTTTTCATATTCTCTTAATAGAACGTGTTAGCAAGTAAAATCTGAGAAGAATCAAGACAGAGGAGATCGACGACTCATTCTCTGACTGATCGAAGAAGTAATCGGTGGTAGTTTTGTGCCATGGAGTCAACTTATTCTGGATCAAGAGGTTCCAGAGCTTCAACTGGAGCCGACGCTCCGACTCTGTTCATGAAAGATTATGATAATCCCCCCGATTATGGTGAGTAATATCCATCCCGTTCATCGTTCTGATGTTATTTCACATGCATGTGAAGTCAGTTAGGTTTTTGTTAACTTCTGTGTTACGCTTTTCATTTATTGAGTTACAAGTCTGATGCCCCATTTCCTTTCTAC
>JAOYND010033340.1:0-11972 GCA_025802135.1 Lagerstroemia fauriei | reverse complement strand
CCGGTTTGGAACCGGCGGTTCAGGGCCGGTTCAGGGTTTCGGTTCGGAACCGACGGTTCCGGTTTCTGAGGAGGGTGGAACCGGCCCTGAACCTTAGGTCTCACAGTTCAAGGACGGTTCGGGGGCGGTTCCGATTTTGACCGGTTTCGGGCCGGTTTTGACCGGGCCGGTTCCGGGTCCAAACCGGCCCGTGGCCGGGACTAACTAATAGTACCTTTGACCATGTTAATTGTAAAAAAATACATACCGACAAGAAGAAAAGACATCTACCAACCCACTTCTTCTGACCACTTATGTATTAATGTACTCCTTCCACCAATTTTGTCAAGCAAAAGTTTAGTCCGATTGTATGATCTAATTACCTCTACATGCACTATACTAAACAGATTGTTTCGACTAACTATTCTACTAGAAGTTGGACACAAAAGACATCCCAGTAAATACAATGTCAACATCATTCTATAAGAGTATGTGCTCGCATCACTATTACCATCTAATAACCTTGCCTCTAAGGTACGCAATTGAATATTCCCAGATTCCCCCAAATCCTCCAAAATTAGTAGAATGTCTTCTTCTATACCATCTATCGGAACGTCCATACCAATACAATTCAGGCCCATTAACATTTGAGCATCAACTTCAGTCACAGTTTTCTCCATATCATGAATCACTAATTTCCTATTGGTCTCATCAAAACATTCGATCAAAAATAAACAAAATCCCCGAAGCAGCCCTACCTCTATGACTATATTCCTCCTCTCCTCATCAAATTTGCATGTAAATAAATCAACCTACAAATTAATTTGAAAACATCAATGAGGACATGACCTATGCAAGCGAATAAACTCCATTTCGACTACTATACTAACAAATGGCTTGTTATCCGAGTCTTCTTGCACACCTGCAGATTCCATGACATTCACATCCCCCATGGAAGGTAGATCAGCTGCCGTCCTGCTTTTCCTCCGCATTGCATCGTCTACCTTGTTTGTGGTCTTCCTCTTCATAATTCGTGTCTTCTTGAAAACCCTAATCGTCCCTTCTTGCAGTCTCTTCTTTGTTGTTGTGTCTATCTTTCCTGCTTTCTTCCTATCCTTCGTCAGTGAACCTGTCGTTGTCGTCACTAATGCTCATCTTCTTCGTGTTGAGGAGCTCTTTCTCTGCTTGTCCTCGCTAGCTACAGCAGTGTTGGACGGTAGAAATAGCAGCTGATGCATGAAAATGTTTGTACATGTAATGACTGGTGTCTCGTGTAAAAATATAAACTAAACCTTCTCTCCTTGCTATTTCGGTGGCCACCTATCCTGATTGTTGTGGTCCTCTTGTTCGTCTGTTGAGTGGTCCTTGTCATGCGCCCTTCCTTCAAGTTGGTATAACCTTCATTTGTGCTCTTCGTCGTCACAAGAGTTGGTCGTCGTCACAAGAGTTCATCATCGTCACAGGAGTTCGTGTCGGGAAAGGTGGAAGAGGAAGTTAGAATGAGATGTTGTCTTCCCTCCAAACAATGGGATGGGAATTATATTTCTAGGTTTTTGGAATGGATGGCCAGCATCGATGCTCCAGATCTAACAGTCGGAATGTTTTTGAAGCGTTCAGCCAGTGGGAAGAGCTTAAGCGCTAGATGATGGACGCTAAAACACCGATGCTTCTGGAAAAAAATACAACATGGATTGATTGGTCATAGTCATAGCGCCATAGGTAGCACGCAACAACACGCCTGCTAATGAAAAATTCCCAAAATGAACCGATTGGTCTGTGTCATAGCGCATTATGAATGATGTCATAGCGCAAAAGATACGGGAAAGTATGGAGAGGAAATTGAATGCTCCGTGTCACGGCGCTGTAGATATGACGCCAAAGCTCCCATATTACGGGACTTCTAAGGAAATATGCATTGACTGGTGTCTTGGCATTAGAGGTAGCACAACAGAGCGCCTAAGCTACTCGTTAGTATGAAAAAGGAATGCATTCCACTATGTCTTGATGCTACATGTTGAATGCCAAAGTCGCAATAGTACTGGCTAAATTGCAAAAGGAATGCAGTTAACAGTCACAGCGCTAGAGGGTCGGTGCCATAACTCTTCAGCTACTGGTCAATATTGAAAATGATTGGATTGGATAGTGACATGTTGTTGGACCATGGCTGTCACACCTCCTACATGAGCGGAAATTATGAAAAGCAAAAGGTACATAGATATGGTAAACTATCACCCATTCATTATGAACCTGTTTTTACTCCATATAAAAGATACATAGATATGAATAACATTCTTATTAGATGAACTGTTGATAACCTACATATGTTCAAAAAGTGATTGACCAATATGCCTAACTCGAACAACAGTACATACGTTATCTGTTGATCATTTCCTGCGAAATTCAATGACCATTGTAAATTAGAGGTAAGAAAGAGTTCTGGAAGAGAATGAGTTAAAAAATGATGAACTTATCAACGTACACATTAAGTTCCAATCCAAATGTGAGGTTGACCATCCAATGGATCGCGCATGAATGAATGAGGTGCCTTGGCTGGCAACGTCACCGAATTCTTCTACTGAACTATGCGGTTGTGAAACGTGAAGAGGAATTGTGTCCCACCCCTCCGAATGTTGAAACCCAAATGTAGAAGTCGAACAATACGCTTGAATATTGGTACAGTCCTCGCTTTGTTGCGCTACTTCTGATGCTACAGCACCAGTCAATGCATTTTTCCTCAGAAGTCCCCGTAACATGGTAGCTTTGGCATCATATCTACAGCGTCGTGACACAAAGCATTCAATTCCCTCTCCATACTTTCCTGTACTGTTTGTGCTATGACATCATTCATAATGCGCTACGACACAGACCAATCAATTCATTTTGGGAATTTTTCATTAGCAGGCTCGTTGTTGCATGCTCCTATGGTGCTATGATTGTGACCAATCAATTAATGTTACATTTTTTTCAGAAGCACCGGCGTTTTGGCATCCATCATCTAGCGCTTAAACTCTTCCCACGTTGAATGCTTTAAAAACATTCCGACTGTTGGATTTGGAGCATCAATCTGGCCGTCCATTCCAAAAACTTGGAAATATAATTCCCGTCTCATTGTTTGGAGGGAAGACAGTATCTCATTCTAACTTCCTCTTTCACATTTCTCGACATGAACTCCTACAACGATGACGAAGAGCACGAACGAACGTGATGACCAACATGAAGGAAGAGCACACGACGAGGACCACTTAACAGAAGAACAAGAGGACCATAGTAATCAGGATAAGCGGCCACCGAAATAGCAGAGAGAGAAGGTTTGGTTTATATTTTTACATGAGACACTGACCATTACATGTACAAACAATATCACGCATCAGCTGCTATTTCTACTATCTAACACTACTGTAGCTCACAAGGACAAGTAAAGGAAGAGCCCCTCGACATGAAGAAGGCGAGCACTGGTGGCGGTGACGACGGGTTAACTGATGAATGAGAGGAAAAAAGCAGGAAAGACAGACGCAACAACAAAGAAGAGACTGCAAGAAAGGAGGATTAGGGTTTTCAAGAGGACACGAATTATGAAGAGGAAGACTACAAACAAGGTAGACGATGCAATACAGAGGAAAAGGAGGACGGTAGCTGATCAACCTTCCTTGAGGGATGTGAATGTCGTGGAGTCTGCAGGTGTGCAAGAAGACTTGGAGGTAACAAGCCATTTGTTAGTGTAGTAGTCGAAATGGAGTTTATTAGCTTGCATAGGTCATGTCCTCACTGATGTTCTCAAATTAATTTGCAGGTTGATTTATTTACACGTTGTTCTCCTGAACGTATTGCAAATTTATTCGAAAAATTTGATGAGGAGAGGAGGAATATAGTCATAGAGATAGGGTTTGGTGGATTGCTCAATGTTCCTCATATGCGGCTGCTTCGGAGATTGTGTTTATTTTTAGCGAAAGTTTTGATGAGACCAATAGGAAATTAGTCATTCAGGATACGGAGAAAACTGTGACTGAAGTTGATGTTCAAATTTTAATGGGTCTGAATTGTATTTGGTATGGATGTTCCGATAGATGGTCCAAAAGAAGACATTCTGCCAATTTTGGAGGATTTGGGGGAATCTAGGAGATTCCAATTGCCTAGCTTAGAGGCAAGGTTGTTGATGTCAACAGTGATGTGAGCACATGCTCTTATAGAAGGAATTTGACATTGTATTTACTGGGATATCTTTTGTGTCCAACTTCTAGTACAATAGTTAGTCGGAACAATCTGTTCAATATAGTGCATGTAGAAGCAATTAGATCATACAATTAGGCTAAGATTTTGCATTATAAAGCATCCTCTCTTGTAGTGAAGCATGCTTAGGGAATGAAGCACGCTTCAATCCTTAAGTATATCATTATTATAATCGCATGCTTCCTTCCTTAAGCTTTTATCGCTTCCTTATTAATATCTTCTACTAGGATTTGCAGATACATACCAATATAGATTTATTAGCACTACAACTGATTAGCCCATCCAAAGAAAATCCTCAATTTTACAAATAAGCACAATCCTTTTTGAGATAAAGTACAACATACAAATACAAAACAATAATTTGCCTACAGGAAATAGAATCACTAAAAAGTTTCATTCTCCAAGCTACTAATATAATAGCTAGCAGATGAGATGCCAATATATATATATATATTAATATTGGAAGAAAAGATTACACTTAGAGAATTGAAAGCACATAACACCAAAACACAACCACAAATGCTATAATGAAAAGGATCTTCCAATATGCAAATGTTGTGATCAACAAACAAGATGTAATTTCTATGATCAACAAGTTTCCTTTTTCCAAGTTCAAATCAACAACATGATGCAATTGTTGTGATGGAAACAACATATAATGAAAACGATATGAAGAAAATCAAAAGAAAGATCTGGTTTATAAATATACGACCTATTGGAAATCAGTTTTTCAAGGAAATATTCAAAAGTTATCTAACGATTGGAGTTTGTGGGGTCGTTTGAAGGCAAAAAATGCAATACTTTACAGATTATGAGTAGTAGAATAGGTCAACAATGACACACAAGAGACCCTTGAAACCGAGATGAAAATGACAAACTTTTCATTTCACATAATTTTTACTTCGAATCTGAGTCAATTCTTTTTTCCTAAGGTGAGCTTAGGAATCAAGATAGATTTTTTGTTTACTTATTTTTAGACTCAATGAAGGGTTTTAATGCTTTAACCTGATCTCAATTAAATTAAGTACTAAGGGAGAAAATCAATAACAGTGTAGAAGCATTAAACTTTTGAAAGCAAGAAATGAGTAGTAATAAGCATACTAAAAACTTCATAACCCAAGAAAATGGAGGAGACTAAGCTGGACAAAGCCTTTCGAATTTTCTCAACCTCTTAACAACAAACCAATCACTTTGAGCATTATCTATTGATATACTAAATGTCTTTCTTAAGGATCAGAAAATAAAATAGTAGTATAGAGGAATAAAGATAACACCTTTGCATAGGAAACTACCTAATAGACAAAAGACAGTGTGATGCCTTTCCCTTGGTTTTGTTTTTGAGCATTGCCTGCACAGCCCACCGATGAAGTAGAGGAAAGGAGGTTGAGAAGACCTGCGAAGAAGGGAGATTGAGAAGACCAGGTCAGGAAGAATCGACCAACTAAGAGGGGCTCAAATTGAAAACCCTAGATGGGTTTGAAGGCCGCTGTGTAAAGAGTGATGACAAAGAGTGTGCGTGAAAAGAGAGAGAGGCCAAGGAAACCGATTATAGGATAACAAAAGAAAATTATGGACGTCCCAGATTCACCATCTAAATCGGACGGCTGAAAGAGGCCAAGGTAAGGTACAAGGAAGGTTTTATAAAATTTTCCTTAACTTACATATAAAAGTTCATGAGATTTTGCATATATCAATTGTAACTAACTTTATGCGAGCCCTCAAAAACCTTGACATGCTCGGAAACTTCACAAGAAATACAAAACCAGAATGCCATGGGCTTCATTACAAGGATGGACATCACTCCTTACCTGAAGTTGAATTGAGAAAGAGTCCATTAGAATGTAGGGAATTTCATACAGAAAAGTAAGTTGGATGTGTAAGAAATCAGGGCCAACAGATGAACAATCACTATCAACACATGTTGAGACACAACATATGCATATCAATTAAGTTCACTAATCACTCATTATATTGACCAATAGGAATATTTCATCATGTCTTTTCAAGTATGAACAGACAACTTCTATATAAAACCGAAGCCAATCATGTTGAATCTTCATCAAGCACATCATATACGTTCAAATAAATCCAATTGAACCATCTATCACACCCACCAAAATCAATCACAACAAGTAAACCATATACAAGAATCAAACCAAAGCAATCAATCGTCATCTCATTCAAAACCTAACTCAACTGTAAATTGAGAAATAATACTGAAAAGAGGAGTCGATGTGTGGTTAGGAGGACTGGAGGCGAGCCTAGATTGCTAGAGCCAAGCCGAGGCCTATATTTAGGACACGATCTTCACTAAACAAGGTCAATCTCTCATTGCACAAAGGGATCCTGCAGAAGTAAATACCCATGAGAGAAGAAAGAAAAATAGAAAAGGACAAATTAATAAAGAAGAATAAGAAAAAAAAGATGGGAACAACAAAGATCTTATATTGGGATGAAATTTGAGAAGCAGTACAACAGGCTCAAGAAGAGAGTGCAGCATCAGTGTCTCCAAAACAGGAGGTTGAGGCAGTTGGACGTAACTAGTGTAGTTCAGCATGACAGATGTACTTTATAACCGATGATAATCATAGAATAACTAAACAATCTATGCTAACTTTCCAACCATTAGTTTAATCACTTGTAATTAAAAAAAAGAGCTTTCTTCACCTAACATAGAATAGAGGAGACTAAAAGATTATCATAATTTGTATAAGCCATGAGCAGGAACAAGAGATAAGATTAATATAATATAGTTAATTTAGACTCGTAAACTCAAATAAGATTGACTTGAGACAAGCCTATTAAAATTTTATGAACAATATGTCTTTTGCAGCTATAATCAAATATCTTTTAATCACAGGAGGAAGTTTAAAATTATCTTTCACACATGAAAACCTTTTAGATGATCCTATGAAAAATATCATGTCACAATTAACTTTAGGCATCCATTAATGTGGGCTTAGATATGACAATCAACTCAAGTTAGTAACCTAAACAACATGTTAGGAATTAATTTTTGGCGTATGTCAAAATTCTTTTTTGGTGATGGTATGGAGGTCCATAGACACAAAAACATTACCAAGCAGCTGGGAAGATTTCATGTTCAGTAAACAAATGACTTTAATTAGAGCTTGAGTGTATTATTGTTACCTTGAGTTCCTGCTACCACATTACACGTAGTCCTCCAGCTTTGTTAACTGAGTCCACGACATGAATACTTCCAACCTTGCATCTCCTTACTAGCCCGCTACACTTTTCTAGGTTTGATTTTATCTCAATCAAGAAAATCATGCTTGTATTAGACTTTTGGAGTAAGAGCCTTACATCTCGAACTGTTAAAACTCCTCCAACGACCGAACAATTCTGAGAAAGAAGACTCATGAACAAGAAGTATACAGTAACAAATTGTATGTAATAAAGAGCCCGATAAACAAGTTGCTGATAGAAAACTTACATGCAGAACACATACAGATATATTCCTAAGGAACGTTAGGCAAATAAAATAGCCAAGTTGTATATCTAACCTAAGATTTACTGCATATAGATAGAACCAATGAAAGTGTCAGATAGCCTTATTGTACATCTAACCCAAGATACATATCAAAGAGTCAGTAACTCGATATAAACACCAACAAATCGAAGGTCAGATATAATTATACTAGGAAGGGGATCAATGTTTTACCTACTTCACTAATTTAATCACTTAACTGCTTCAATATTCCAATAGTTAATAAAGTAGAATGACAATAAAATGAACTCTATCTTTCTTATAATCGTGTGCTTGATTATTTAAGCTTTGATCCCTTATAAATCTCTTCTCCTAAGATTTGCAAATAGATACCAATAGGGATTTACTAGCAGTACAACTGATTAGCTCCTCCAAAGAAAACCTTCAATTTTGTAGATCAGCATAATCCCTTTTAGGATAATGTACAATAAACAAATACAAAACGAGAATTTACCTACAAGAATGATAAACACTAAATAGTTCCCTTCTCCAAGCTAATAATTTAATAGCCAGCAGACAAGATTGTAAAATATATATATATATATATATATATTGGTATTGGAAGAACCAATTACACTACGAGAATTGAAAGCACAGAACACCAAAACAAGCACGAAGTTTAGATCTACAAATATAACTCTCAAATCAGCAAGTACGGAACAACAATGGTGATAACGAAAAGGATCTTCCAATTTGCAATTGCTGTGATAAGCAAGTTTCCTTCTCCAAATTCGGATCAACAAACAAAATGCAATTTTTGTAATAGAAATAGCAGGTAATGAAAATGATCTTAAGAAAATCAAAAGGAAGAACTGGTTTATTAATATACGACCTCAAGGAAATCAGGCTTTCAAGAAAATATTTGAAAGCTTTCTAAAGATCGGAAAGATTGCAGCTTGTGGGTTCTTTGAAGGTAGAAAATAGAACACTTTACATATTATGAGCAGTAGAATAGCCTAAGAATGACATACAAGACACTCTTGAAACCAAGAAACTATTGATTTCACAAAACCTAATTTTTCGAAGGAAACAAATCTGAGTTAGTTCTTTTTGCCTAAGGCGAGCTCAACAATAAAGATGAGATTTTTTTTCACTTATTTTTAGACTCGGGGAAGGGTTACTACGTTAACCAAATCTCGGTTAAACTGGATTCTGAGGGAGAAAATCGAATAGTGAATAAGCAAAAAACTTTCGAAAACAGGAAATCACTAACAATAGACCTACTAAAAAATTCAGAACCTAAGAAAACAGAGGATACTAACAAGGAAAGAGCTTTTCGAATTTCTCAACCTTTTCACAGTAAATAGTCAATCCAAGCATTATCGGTCTATTGAAGTCTTTCTTTGAGGATCATAAATCAAAATAACAGTAGAGAGGGATAAAGATAGCACCTTTACAAAAGAAAACACTTGAAAGATCGCTGTAGAAGATAGAGCCTAAGTTGGTGATGCCTTTCCCTTGGTCTTGTCTCCACACGTTGCATGCACCACCCTTTGAAAACCTGCAGAGCAGAAATCATAAATCTCACTCCCCACAAGAGGAACTGTAACCAGGTCCAAATTAACTAGGATAAAAAAAAAGCCTCCAACAAGGGGAGATTGAGAAGACTGATCAACAAAGGGAGATTGAGAAGATCTATCACAAACGAATTGCTAGAATAGATTGGAAAGAATCAATCCACTAGGCTTGGATCGAAAACCCTAGATGGGTTTGAAGGTCGCTCTGTAAAGAATGAAAGAGAGTGTGTGTATGAAGAGAGAGGAGAGATTAAGCTCTATTTTCAAAAAATGGAAAGCGGCAACCGGATAGCAAAGGAAAAGAATGGACGGTCTATATTCACTTTTTAAATCTGACGGTCAAAAGAGGGCAAGGTATTGTACATGTAAGGTTTTATAAATTTTTTCTTATTTATATTAATATAATCTATCTCTTCCCTTATCCATTTTTACAGTTGACCACCGTTAGATAAATTGTCGGCCGTCTGATGAAGATCCATTCGAAGGTAGAGGTGGAAAACAACTTTTCCAACCAGAGAAATTGAAGAGATGTCAAATAGTTACGACTAATTAACAATTTCATTCCTGAAAGATGAGTTTTACATTATTTGGATTCCTAAGTGATTTTTTACATCACTTAACTCTCTCATACATGGATTTTACATCATATGAGTCTTTAAGTACGATTTTTGCATCAATCATACCCTTTTAGTATATCAATTGAGTCCCTCATGATATCAATTGGGTCTCTCATGGTATCAATTGAGTCTCTCGTTATTTCAATTAGGTCCTTTGTGATTTCAATTGGGTCCCTCGTGAGGGGTCCCTCCATTACCCATCAATTTCCCTTTTATTCTTTTTTTTTCTTAGTTCTACCATGGACTTTGCTGCCGATATGACATCTGACACGAATGTCAAGCATGGGTAGACCTAAAGTGGCATATCCAAATAATATTTTTAAATAAAAGTCTTAATTTTTTTTTGTAAATTAGAAAATTTTCAAAAAATTACAAAAATTGCAAAAATATTAGAAAGATTATAAAATATCGGAAAACTAAAAAAATAAAAATATTCAAAATATATAAAAATATGAAGAGCTTGAAATATTTTTAAAATTTGTGAAAAAATAAAAATTTGGAAATGTTTATATATTTTATAATAAATAAAGAAATATAAAAAGGTAAATGTAAAAATAATTGAGAAAAATATAAATTTTTAATAATTTAAAGAAAAATTAAAAATAAATGTTCAAAATATATAAATTTTTTTGTAAATTAGGAAGACTTATAAATTATTAAAATAAAAATTTTTCTTTAAAATCTATTTGCTGTCGATTCTAAAGGGAATAAAAACTTAAAAAATAAAAAGTTCATAAAATAAAAATAATTAAAAAATGTTCAAAGTTCTGAAAATTTTAAAAATATTCAGAAAATTATAAATTTATTTTAAATTTTTAAAAATTTAAAAAGTAGATAAGATTTTAAAAATTGTTCAAGATATATATTATGGGCGGGATTGACTAATATTTTGCCACCACGGATAACATAAAAAGATACTTATAGGGAAGATAAACTTTCAAAATTATTGCAGAGGTAATGGACTAGTATTTTATATTTTAATATTTTTTTGAAAACCTTTTACAATTTTTTAAAATCTTTAAAAATTCCTTTATTTTCTAAGTATGTATTGAATTTTCCTAGCTCTTTTTAATTTCTTCTTATTTTTAAAATTTCTTATTTTTTTTGAAAATTTACCAAATTTTTTCATTTTTTTCAATTTTTTCTAATTTACAAAAAATGTTTTCAAAAATTTCTAATTTTTATTTGTTAAATAAATCTCTAATTTTTTTTTTCATATTTTTGGAATATCTTAAAGTTTTTTAGATTATTTTAAAATTTATTTGAATTTTGTTAAATTTTTTCTAATTTTTTTTTATTTTTTATTTTTTATTTTTTTCTAAATCATTATTATTTTAATCTTTACAAATTTTAGGACTTATCCAAAACTTTTCTTAATTTTTTGAAATTTAAAAAAAAACTTTTTCTATTTATAAATTTTTATTTAAAAATATATATAAAAGCGTCACGTCAGCACCCATACACGTGGTAAAAAATTGTTTAGAAACCCAAATGATGCAAAATTCATCTCTCAAGGATGAAATTGCTGGTATTTCTATTAAAATTAACAAAAAAGTTAGCGGATTGATACTAATTGATATTATGAATGACCAAATTGATACCATCAACGACCTAATTGATACTATTAAGGAACTATCTGATGTAAAATGCATCTCTCAATGAGTTAAATGAGATAAAAAAATCACTTAATAATTCAATTGATGACAAACCTATCCATCGAGGAAGAAATTCTTAATTTATTCAATACTTACTATCGTTTTCTTTTTTAAATCAGTGGTTATTATTGATATTATTTTAGGATTATCTCGGTCGCTGGCGACCCTTCTTCTTTCTTCTTCCTCTTCTTTAGTATTATCTGGGATGCTCCACGACAGGGGTCGTTTCTTCCTCTTCTTTTGCTGCTACGTGTCAACTGTCCCTTCTGGGGTGATGTGTCCCTCAGCTGAATGGTCAGTAAAGCCCCTCTTCTTCCCTTTCCAAGGAAGAGTGGCATTGAAGCATCACAACACGAGGCCAGCCATCAAGTTCCTATTGAGAGAACCCCAATGAAGTTCAAGAGGCAGAAATTATCTGCGTTTTGTCATCCATACTCGTTACCTTAGGAATCACCTGATCTCGACGATT
>JAOYND010033233.1:0-11977 GCA_025802135.1 Lagerstroemia fauriei | reverse complement strand
CATGTACAAAAATGATGAACTTCATATGCACCAGAAAAATGATGAATTTCATATTATATTTCTTATTTATTAAATTAATTATATCAAAATGATGGTGGACTTAACTCCCAAGTGTTAGCTCAACTGATAGGATGTGTCTACGACTCGTGTGAAAATCTACGAGGCCGGAGATTCAACTCTCTCCTTGAGCGCGTAGCCCTTCATGAGGCCACCTACACATGTGTTTTGCATATGGACTTACCTGGATGATGGTTGAGTCATCGCGAATTTGGATTGGTTATGAATATAAGGTGATACGCAACGAAAAACTAATGCATTTTTTCTTATTTATCAAGAGTTTCTACATGCAGATAATGTACTTGAAGAAGAATAGATAGATAATAGAAATTAAACTTTAATGGAATGATTGGAGGGATTTGAAGGAGAGAATAAAAATACAAAAATAATGGAATAATATTAAAAAGATCCCAATTATAAATATTTTAAAATTGAAAGATTTTCTTAAAAAGTGGAAGAGGCTGGAGTTAAAAATTTAATGAATAATTCAGGATAATTTTATCATAGTTATTCATTAATTATAGAAGGAGAATGTCATTCTCTCTCTATTTAAGGTGCACTTAGAATATGTATTCATAATGTGCCAACTAAACGATGAAGTAGCCATTCCGTGCAAAATAGGTAATGCAAGGAATAACTATTCCAGTGATCCAACGGGTTATAGATAGTTCACTTATTAAAGCGGGAGCCTGCTTTTCAGATTCATCTCCAAACTACACGCATTAATAGCTAAGCATGCTGCAGGTATTACTGAACAGTATATACAACGATTCACATTATATATACATCATATATGTTTTTAGAGCCGAGGATTAGGAAGGAGGAGGACAATAGGGTGGTGATCTAGGTGGCCCTGGACCTGGCGGCGGTCGTATCCCACATACTCTGATTCTTTTCACTGCGATGATTTCACCAATATTCTGCAGTTTCCCTGCAATTAACAGAAGAGTATGTCAACATTTTTGTTAACTTTACTGAGTTCTGCTCTCAGTACCCTACGCAGTTTCATGACAATCTCGAAATGCCTCTGAGAGCGTAGATTAACTCAATATCCCTGGATTTTGTAACCGATCACATGCGCATTTTCTTTTTGGTGATTAGGGAGGCCTATAAGTCTAATACGGGATAGAAGATAAAGAGAAATAAAATAGACATATAACTCCCACGGTGAGAATCGAATCCTAGCCTCTAGGTTGGACCAGGGTCTTGTCTTGTGCTGCTGAGCCAAAACTCGCTTCTCCGTCACAAGCTCTTTGGACAACGTCAGTAGCGCTTTTCAAATTTAAAGGCGCAGGCATTCTTTTTTTTTTTTAAGCATTTGAAAACGATCTTGCCAGAAGCACCCGCAACCGTTTAATGGTTTAGGGCAAATTCAAATTGAGGTGGTTGTTTAAATCCCAGGGGATGTCGGAAACTACATGCCCCACTATGAAAACAGTACCAAAAATAAACCCCGTGATCTCACCGAAAATAATTAAAGGGGGTGTGCATTATACATATATCCAGAATTCAGTGGATCCTCATTGATTCATATTCGAGCTGAAATAAATTTAATCGGGGATTTACAAAAGGGCTTGAAAGTTCTATTCTTGGAGAGAGTGTTTTGTATAACGAGTATGTCACATAACGGTACTTATGGTATTACAATTAATGAGATCCGGACATTTTAACTTTTTTTATAAGACTTTTTTTGGCCGCTTTATAAGACTCTAAAAGTGAAAAAAAAACCCTAGAAATAAATGAATCTTGTTTACTTGTGACACCATGTAAGTGCTGTCACGTAATATACTCGTTACATACATGACTTTCTCCTATTCTTGTGCCTGAATATCTTCTGCCAGTCTGCATTGTGTTTGAATGCTTTTTAGATTGCATCTCAGCTATGAGCTGGATTCGTTCCAATTTGATACAAAGAGATCATCAGGATCAAATTCCTTTTATTCCCTACTATAAAGCAATAAATATAAGGATGAAAAAAACATGACAACTAACAAGACTGCCTCCACAATAACAGGCTTTTTTTTCTGTTATTTGTCAGGATTTCTCTTTTTGGTTTTTATCATGGGAAGAAAAGAGCTAATATTCGAGAAAGTAAGTCCAGTGAATTTCATGATTGGAAGAATGGTCTCGCCGTTGGAGCTTCTCTATTCCAGGAAAAAGAATCTAAATATCTGTAGTTCTTGGCACTAGTAAAAAGGGTTCTGTAACCTCCTGAGACCAGCCCGGGTGGTGAAACGTCTGCCTGCTCGGCAGTACTCGCTGAGGTTGGGGGTTTGAATCACCACTAGGGCCAAATCCTATGGAGGCCACTTGCACACACAAGAGCGCGGACCTGCCAGGATTCATGGGTTTGTAGGGTATTCATGGCTCCGAGAGGACTAGTTGGGACCCATACACCAGATATCTCTCGTCATAAATAATAATAATAAAAAGGGTACTGTGGTTAATGAATAGCAAATCCTTTACGCGAATACGTGCTTATATGATTTCTTTTTCCAATCATGTAATAGGACTAGGAGGGTGGAAGAAACTTATGATCAGAGATCTTACTGTTTCGCCAAGAGCTACCAATGATATGTCGATCCGATAGGATGTCATGAGGAGAATTGAGGAGGGTTATGTTGATGATGATGATGAGAACAAGAACTGGTGCAGCTCTGCAAACCAGCTTCATTTTCCTTCCTTTTGGATAGCGTAGAAGCAGTGCGATATAAAGAGGGAGAGAGGAGAGGACAATATATATTGTTGGTTCAGCTCTAATTGGTTTACTTAAGTTCTATTTTTTTGAAATTATAAAGGTCCCGTGAGAGGAAGGTAAAAATAAATTGGTGCGTGAAATTTCATTTATAAGAGTGGATTCTAAAATATATTAATTAAAGATCAAGAGTGGTAATATTTGTATCAAGCATCTTTTTCTATCATTTTTACATTATTGATCCTACGATGGTGATGTTGCACAATTAATAAAGACATCGACATCTCGACGTCTTCAGCTGCTATCAATGTCGCAAGTAGCAAGATTTATTCCTCATATCTCCACTATGCTTAATCCAATCTTCTCTAGGCACACCAATCTTATTTTCCCTATAGACAATCCAATCCCTACATGCCTAGTTGTTAGAGATCTTTTAAATTTTTCGATGCAAGAAGATGTAAAACCCAAACATGATTAAATTTTCTGTGATCCGAAGTGTGGATATTTTCACCCAGATATATCTCATGTTGTTAGTGTTGTTAGTAGATACATGTTTTGTCTTGAAAAGAGCCACTGACTGACTGTTAAGTGGATCTTGAGATATTTTAACAGTACATCCGATGTTTGCTTTGAGTTTAGCAAAAACTTGATGGGTTTGGTTGGACATGTTCTCATATTTTGCAAGAGAGTTGGAGGAGATCTCTTGTAGGTTATTTGTTCTCCATCGACAGCTATACTGTTAGCTGAAAAGTAGGCTATGGTGGCATTTTCTACTACAGAAGCAAAAATCATAACAGTCATTGAAACAGTAAAGGAAGTTATTTGATTGAGAGGTATGTTTAGGGAACTCGTCATGAAGGAGGATACGGCTATTACATATTGTGATAGTCAGAGTGTCATACATCTCACCAAGGATCAAATCCATCGCGAGAGAACAAATTTATTAATTTGAGGTATCATTTTGTTCGTGATGTTTCTAGCTTAGGTGATGTTCAAGTTGGAGAAATTAGCACTAATGAGAATCCAGTAGACATAATGACGAAGAGCCTATCCATTGCCAAGTTTGAGTATTGCTCGCGCTTGGGTGGCATCTTGCAGAGCCCAAGCTCGGTCTTGGAGGGCCATTTGGCAAAGGAGGACTTCAGGAGCATATTACTTCGAGGAGTTTTGGGAAATTCAAACCAAACTGAAGATTTGTTAAAGATCTCTTAAATTTCTGAGGTAACTCAATGTAAAACCTGAACCCAATTAAAATTATGTGCGACTCGAACTGTGGTTATTTTCGCAAATTTATGACAGAAACGATGGGTATGGAATATGTATTTTCTCGGGTTAAGTGAAGAGGGCTTATATTTGTATTCTGAAGTTAGTGTTTTTTTATTTTCTCTTCGTGTAATCTACTATTGTTGAGTTCTAGAGAAAATTGTTGCACCACCTTTGCCTATAAACGTATGGATGGCACACCGCTGTCTCGAATCACGTATAACAGGTGTCCACTTTTCTTCTCTCCTTTCTCAGTGTTCGTTGATTGTTTTACTCGAGCCGATTCCCAATACCAATATTATGTTCTCTATTCTCAATCATACCCCGATTACAATATGGCTCATCAAATCCTACTATCTCCTCACAACAAGAATTTCTATAATTTTTGTGAGACAAAAACAAATGGAACATGAGTTTAAATTTAACAAAATCTTAAATTTTTTAGTGAGATTTCCATCGATTGCAGTCTCACAAAACTTTGCTTATCGGAAAATATTGACTCTCATGAAAATTTCCGTACACCGGCTTCGACAGAAAAATGATGAAAATTTCTGTTAGATATTTCCATTAATATACTTACGGAAAACTTCATCGTAACTCTGCCAACCTTTATTGTCGGTATTCTAATGGAAAACGTTCCTAATCAGTTTACTGTTAGTAGTATCGTACGAAAATCTCACGAAATTTCCGTTTGAATACCATCGGATTTGTCCTCACGGATATTTTATGGGGCCTCTCTAACAGAACATGCATCGGTATGCTCACAGAAATATAGCTCCCATATTTATTTCGTTAGTTTTTTGTGACGGAAATCTATTGGAAACTGAGTCTCTGCATCCAAAAGTGTTTGTCGACCAATTTAGCAAAGTATTATTTTTCTAATAAATGTCAATTCGCATATTTTGATGACAGATTTTACATTCTATTAGTTTCAAATCCATGCAAAATATTGTGAATAAGGAAGTTACTGTAGATAGATATAGTCTTATTTTTATAATTTAATATATTATTGTATATGCTTATTTTTCTATATATTGAATAAAATAAATAGTAAATTTATCCAATTATTCTCTTAAATAGGATAAACAGACACACTGATAGGACAAGGTTAATGAAAAACGCAGTAAATCTAATGCAACGGTCCTACAATGCACATTGCCGATAAAAAAAAGATGCGAAAATACGGAACGAAAATAACAGTCATTCAGCATGTGAGGAACAATATAATAGAAGCAAAAATCTGTTGGAATTTGGCACTAACATTTAAGCAATAAGTTTTATCAGAAGTTGGTCAATCGAAAAACGAGTGCAAATATATAACTCTACTTGATAATAGCTGGGAGGCGATTGGCTGAGAAATTCGTTAATTGTGCATTGTTTCCGACAATCAATGACTTCTACGAAGAAAGTATGTTTCTTCGAAATCGGATGTGCAAAAATGTTAGGTTTCAGATGGCTGTGTATTGATGTTATATAATGACATTACTATCAAAGTTTTGTATGATTTCCATGACAATTTTAGCAGACGAAATTGATTGTTATATTTATACTTATATTGCATTTTCAGGGTAATTTATATAAATGGTACATTAATTTTACCAAAAATTTCATACTAGTACAATAATATAGAGAATGTTTAAAATTATACCTATATGAACTCTGACTTGGTTTTTGTATTTGTAATCCTTGAATTGATGATGACCCCAGAGTCGATCTTCTAATTAGACGCAAACGCGAACGCTCTCTACACCAAAATTTAAGAAACTCCTTCTGGGAAGGTCACACCAAAATTTTTTATTTTTTATTATGTTATGTACTACATTTTTCGCACAGACAACGTCCAGACTCGAGTTAGGATTTGAGATAAGACTTGAAGACAGGTGGGCAACCCGAAGGATACATCAGTTAGTAAGAGGATAAAAAGCTTGCATATATTAAGAATTTTCATGGGAATAATACTCATTCTGAGTGCTGGAACATCATTATTTGCCTGATCCTCTATATATTATTATATATTTTCTTTTTCATGGGTGTCAATTTCTATTCTATCAGCTATCAACCTCTCCTTGACCTATCTTCTTTGAGTCGTCTCCCTATGGGGCATTTAATTTCAGTTCACTCGATGTGGACCAATAACTAAGCTGATTGATTTATACTATTGCAGTACCATGCAGTAGCCAGCCAAGATTGAAAACCTGATCGACTTTTCAATCAACCTTTTTCTAGCACATATATCTTGACTTTTTTTATATATACATCGCCATCATAAAATTATAATATAAATGCTCTTTCGGATGTACATGCAGTTGAGTGACAGAAAGCAACAAGGCTTTTTCCCCAAAAATAAAAGATTATAATGTATATGGGATGATGAAACTAAAATAAAATAAAATAATATTTGCATGTTTTCTCTTAAATCGTGTACTTTGTTTTATCCCACTCTTTTTTTCAATTCATTTCATTATCACGTACCAAATATGATCTAAATTAAAAAGTTGTTGTCATTGTATTATATTTTGTGGCTACCTCTTGTTTTTTGCATTATTAAAGTATGAGTGCTGATAAGCAATCCCAGTTGAATATAAGCTACAGAATCAAGTTACTTGTGAAAAACTATGATTTTATGGTATTTTATATTTTTCTTTTGCATTTTTTTCCTTTTTTCTTTGCCTTCAAAACTGGGAGAAAGTCTTGTGTGTAGCAGTGTCATCACGTGGTAGTATTTACGTGGTGATACCAATTAATGAAACTTATTCATTTTTAGATTTTTTTATTTAGAGTTTTATAAAAAAAAATGAGTGAATTTCATTAGTCGATATTATCATATATATACTATTACATGTTGACACCGTTACACAGAAGACTTTGCTTCAAAGCTAGGCCTTGTGAATCCATTTCTTAGTCATGTTAATTGCGAAGTGGGCTCTTAATCCTATGGATTATTAATTATAAAATAACAAACAACTAACCAAACTCTTTCTTATACTGCAACTAGAATTACGACACGTATTTTATTTGAAATTATTAATCATATAATTAATTAGCGTGAGGGTTGATTGTTGAGGCGGAAGATGTGCAGTGGGAGGGAGTAAAATCGTTTAGAGAAAAAATAGGGACTGATGGATGGAGTGGGAGAGAGTACTCATTCAAAATCCTGAAATGACAATAAAGGGTTTGGAAATGTAATAAAATACAAATCTGAGTGAACAGTAGATTTGAAAATGAAAAAAGAGACAAACTACTGTGTAATGGTTTAAAATAATAGAGATTACTGGCTGAGAACTTTACATGAAGGGAGTTTTTTGGTCTCACAACTTGTTTATTTAATGGATAAAAAAGAGAGCAGTAGTAATGACAAATCTAGCTACTCCTATTGCATAGTATTTAGGCTTTCATATTTAGTAGTAAACATAACTGAATAATCAATACTAGCACTAATCCCGTCAATGCACTATTACGTACCAAAAATCTTGTGTAATACAAGAAGTTGGTGTTTGTCAAAACTCAAGTTCAATGAGTCATTTAGTAAATTTTACTTAGAGCCCCTTTAGTAAAGTCTTGTATAATACAAGAAATTCGTGCGAGTAAATATTAAATGGGATAGCCACGAAATCTGAGACACTGTGTGCTTCCACGGATGTATATGAACTATTCATTCACCTCCTTATCCTACGTTAGAGAAAGTGGAGTATGTAACCGCGTCACCAAAGGTGTGGCATCAGCTAGTAAAATTAAGTTATTTTCAATGTTAATATTTGAGTTTTATGAGAAAATTCTAAGAGTGACTTAATTTTGTCGGTTGGAATTCAAACATAAATATTAAAATGTGCCGTATCGTTACATACAAAACTCTGTCTCTCATAGGGCCTTCCCATGCTGGCAACACGTCAGCCTTACCTGTCTAAGTAAACACATTGAGTCAAGCACGAGATCTTTTTTCCGGTGAAACTCGGGGCTAAAGCGCATAAAGTCAAGCACGAGATTTTTTATCCTATGTGTAGAACCAGGACTAACATGTGCATGGTCGACACATCCTTTGAAATGTCTAATTACGTCTCTTCAGTGACATTAGAGCAGTTGACAGGTAATTATCATATCATGGAAAAATTGTAAAGTTCAAGCGAACCCCGACGGCAATCTCATTGACTTAAAGGCTCGTTTCTCCATCGGTAGGTTCTTATCTCCCATCATCAGTCTCCATCTTGGAAACAAAACAGGAAAAAAAAAAAGAGCAAGGATGTGATCTTAGTGCAGTGATATAAGAGTTTGACTCATAATCGAAAGGTTCTAAGTTCGATTATCACCATAACAGTTATGTGGCACTTTATTTCTTTTTATTTTCTATTTTTGTATCTTATCACTGAAAATAATTGTCTAAATCAATGAAATGCAATTTAGATAAGCTTCAAGATCTGTTAGAATTTTCTAGTTCCTTTGTGTTAAGACATTCATAATCCATAGAAAATTTTCGGTTTATCGGACATATCATGTGACAGTACTAATATATTATATACATCCAATTAGGATTTCACGTATAATCAATACTTATATGGTTATAATTGTTAAGTTATAAAAAATCCTAAAGAATATAAGAATCATAACAAATTATGAATTCTAACTGGAATATACCACTTTAATATTCCCACTGTGGTATGACGGATCCACTTGACACTTTCTCCTAATCGGACATTTCTCCATTTTCTTCAACGGATAATTATGCAGCAGGACTGCATGGATTTTACAACTATATAGTACATTATTATTAGATTATGGAACATGAACTTATATGGATTGTTGTACCATATTTGGGTAGTCAGAATACGCAAGACAAATTTGCTTACTTAAATTTTTGTATTTTTGATAACGAGGAGTTTATACTCTTGAATACATGAATACCCCACAGGCGCATGAATCCAAGTAAGTCCATGTGTAAAGCACATGTATGGGAACCTCACCAAGGACTACGCGCTCAAGGGGAAGTCGAACCTATTTGCTTTCTTATGTTGTGCCTTTTCCTAACTTATGGGATCACTTCGGTTTTCTTTATTGGAGTACCATGGCAACATAAATTTGAACTTTTTTAGCCCCAGTTTTCCTGTTTTACATGGTATTAGAAAAACTTGATCCTGAACCAATTTTCATTATTCAATTTTCCTTAATACTCGGACACGTTTTCAGCCATTCATTAACTCGTGTAATTTGACAATCTATTCCAATTCCTCGCTAGCCCAGGTCACCTATCTTTGACTCTTCTTCATCCATGGCTGGGATCACTGAAGGAGAAAGGCGAGCAAAATTGGGTTTTCTTCAGTCCATGGAGCAGCTAATCACCAACTCAATGCTAACTAAGGCAGCTAATCTTGCGGAGGATTTATTTTAAATATCGTGGTATTGGTGCCTTATTTTACATGAAATTTGATATCGGTTACAAAATCGAGCGATAATCTTAATTGTCATGTGACTTTCTTACCAAACTTATATCTGATTCAAGACCGCGTGTCGAAAAGGGTGACTGGGACAAATTTATGGCTTGTGACATCTTCGTTATTTGTGTGCAAAATGGCGAGCAGTGGGAAGACATTGCACCGGAGACTTGGGCATCCTTCACGCCATGTCAATAAAGTGTGCCCAGAGAAATTAAAAGAGGGTTGCAACACTTGCCATTGAGCAAATCAAAGTTTTTTTCTCTTATAATAAAGCTGAGCATTTATTTAAATTAATTCATTGTAATTTATGGGTTCATACATAAGATGTCTTCCACTGCAGTAGAGAATTTTTTTTCGGTCTGTATCAGTTGAATTCATAATTTTATATTCTATGCAAATTTTTGAGCTACTCCGTCCAATAAACTCACATAATTTTTTTGGTATATAAAAGAAACACGTAAGCCTAGAAACGAACTTATCTTTCATTTTTTTTCTTATTCTTCCTGGAAACTTTGTTGATGGCTCTTGTATTCAAATAAAAGAGAGGTAAGAAAGAGAACTTATTATAATTGGTACCGCTCTCGCCCTGTAATCTGGAGGTTCCGGATTCGATTTTTTAATGGGACTTCTCATGTCTCTTTTATCTCTTTTTCCTTCTACCCTTTCTAGATCTATTTGTCTCCTATTTACATCGAAAAAATCTACAAGAAAGATCACGAATGTCCTCTAATAGTATAAGACTTTTTCTTAACCACCATAGTATATGACTTGATCTGTCAAGACCCAAAAATTCAACAAAATTTCTCCTATATTATCATATTTTTAAATTAGAAAAATGTTAACCTGTTATAGCACATAAGAAAATTTCCAAAAATAAACATTATAAATCTGTGTCAAAATTTTTGGGTCACAACATAATAATACAGAAATGAATAAATATCAAGAATAACTTTTATCAAAATCTCCGGTCGATTTCCCGTTATCAAAAAGCTACCTCTGCTCACTGTGTCGACTCGATAAACTCCAAACTTATCTGTAAAAAATAATATGCGGAAAATGTGAACCGCATCTCAGAGAATATTCAATTCTAATGTAAAATGAATTAAATAAATAAGCAATTAATTACAGATCAATCACCGACAGCCATCCAATTCAATATATATATATATATATATATCTTATTATCATTACTTATAAATCCAATTTATACTTATACATACCATATCGCAGCCTTCACCCATTATCCTAGTCCAAACTCAGATCTCAACAATCCAATCTACAACAATATAACTCATAATCATATAATACAAATGCACATATGCCTGTTAACACAAATCCATAATATGCAATCCAAATGATCCAGTCTCAACCAAATGGAGATCACATAAGTACAACACCACCACTCGTATCAAATACAATTCCATATTAAAGAATACAAATAAGCCGATGCATCAGACTTGACAAACAATTAGTATAGCTATGGGTCACATTTCCCCTGTGACGGGGTTCTGGCGGTATCGACACTTTGTTCTTCGACGATACCGCGACCCGACACTATAAACAATATCTATCAATCTTCCTCTCGGTGCCCTTCATCTACACACCACATGACTGCGGGAGTCGCTTATTATTCTCCGGTGGTAGGAGTCGGACTCGTTCCTTTTGGTTTATATAAATGGTGCCGAGTCCATTTTTCGATCCTCATCCTATATATCATGTGGGGGAGCCGGACCAACAGAATATAAAGTCCCATATTTTTATCCCGTCGGGACAACGGTAAATAAATAAGTCCTATTTCTATTCCGCCGGTTTAGTGGTCACCATGGCTATACTCAATCAACAACATGTCAATATATTCCCATCAACGTTACACAATTACAAGCATCAACAAGATATGCTCAGAATAATAATGTATCTATATTCATTCTCTAAATTTGATATTCACCGAACACAGTATATTAAGATATCCAATCACTTATCAAAAATATCAACACAAACAATCAGAACGATCCCATATTTATCCTCCTCCGAATCATAGTACAGAGAGATCATCCAATCGAACTCAAGCCTTATATTCAACCATTTACCATACCACATATCATATAACCATTTCATAGCGCAAACATATATGTGAATATATATACATACATATATATATCATTTCACAATAGAAAAGAATACTCACAACTGACTTTCAAGAGGCCGGTCCTTTTAATTGAAGTTTCGTTGTATCCTCCTCGATCCCTTGAGCAAGAGCACAAATCTAAATTTTCACTTTAACTCTATCAAGTAATTCACATGGAAAAATACTAAAAATCACACCAGGCATCCTCTCCCACGAAAAGAAAAATGAAAGTGTTTCAGCTCACAACATCCAAATAACAATATGAACTTTAAAATTTGACTCCCAGTAAATTATTCATGTCATTTAAGAAAAATAATTCAATTTAATCAAAAAAGGACGAAGTTTAATATCATAAGATACTATAATTGAACACATATAATCAATATTGAATGAAATGGAATTTTCATAATC
>JAOYND010032925.1:0-22228 GCA_025802135.1 Lagerstroemia fauriei | reverse complement strand
TCTATGGATTGAGCTCAATACAGAACGTGAGCTTCGAATTTTCTCCTCAACAAACATGCGGATATTCATGATTTCTTGAAAAATTTTCACTTATAGAGATCTTCATGATGGATTTCACAACTATTTTTCCGGGAGTTTTATCTTTTGTGTATCCTGAATTTGAAGGCTAATCCGAGTGGCTGTCTCCTCATGTTACCAATTTGAGATCTACGTCGGGAGAGAGAATCCCAAATCATCTCGAATCCCAACCGCAATATAACTTGATGTTCAAATTCAAAAATTGGTTGTGAACATGAAATCTTCTTGTGACCGACTCCACCTAATTAACGGAGCAAATGACAAAATCTGCCTTTTCATATATCTGTTTGGCTTCGATTTTGATCTTCTTAAGAGCTAATTCGCATGCCACAGCAATGAACCTAAATTTAATTTAACTGCCGCACGTTCAAGAACTGAACGCGAAGATCCTGTGTGGACGTTGCTGGAATTTTCACACAATCCAGGATATCAATTCAAACTCTATCTTGAAGATCTGATCCCGAAACTGATTTGATTTGCAACTGACTTTCTTCTCTTCAAATCAAACAATTTGTTTGTCATATAAAACCAATCGTGCCTCTCTTGAAATTCAATGGGAAGAAAATTGATCATCCCTTTCTTTCCATCCATATCTGCCGGCAAGAAGGATGAAATACGGAGCCTTCGGACTCTGCTACATTCGAGAAGCACGCCAATTCCTAGGAGATCACCATGTACGAGGTGGATTCTCAGATTATGCAGAGGATTGACATCACCATCGCCCGCAGGTTCAATAACCGGTACCGCAGGAAGAAGGCACTCGAATTGCTGTAAACGTGAGAAGGAGCCGAGACAACGTGAAGCCTGGTGGGAGGCTTCCCAGGAAGAAATCATAGTGGGCCCTTGCCGTCTAAGAAGATGATCTCTCCTTGGACCTTGGCGGTGCCTCAGAGGCCGAGGAGGCTGAGGGACGTCATGTGCTGATTTCGGCAACGAGCGTGAGGGAATACATCAGGAGATTTTCCACGAAAACACCATAGTGACTCTGCCATTGAAGAAGATCGTCTTCTTGATATTCCTGGAGAATGCCGTTGGATTCCCTTTTTTTTTTTTTTAGCTGATCACATGCGTGACCCTAACCCATGTTTTCTCGTCGTGCAGGTCAGAGTCGTCATCAAGTTGAGTCTATAAAAGCTTTGATCGAAGTTCATGAACGGAGAACATTCGAAGGAGCTCTAGTTTTCCTCGCTACAGTGATAATCTTGGTCAGGCAAGAGATGGCAACAAGGCTTCCTCTCTTTTGAAGAAAAACCTCAGGAATCGTCCCGTCGCATGTCGTGAGTGCAAATAATTTGTGTTGACTTGCAAGCAGTCTTCCCTCGTTCGTCTTCTACAGTGCTCCACGTGCCTTGAAATAGGCATTGATTTTTCCTTCCCTTAAATACATGCATAGCTTTATTTGTTTTAAACGTGTATTTGCCTTGCCATGCATGCAGTCATATTTCCACGTATTTAACATGCATTACATGCAAACATGTGTATATTTTTTTTCTGTCATGCAAACACACAAGCATATGTACATTTCTCAAATGGTTCTTCAGATGTCCAACCATTGAATGCATCTGCTCAGCTTTGACTTCATCAGTTGACTCCACGACACGGTCGTCGCTCGGGGTTAACCTGATTTTGCCGACTTAACTGCACGACACGGTCGTCGTGCAGGGTCGATCTGGTTTCATTGACCTGACTCCACGACACGATCGTCGTAAGAGTTATTCTCGACTTTTATTGACTTGGTTGCACGACACGGTCATCGTACAAGGTCAGCTTGATTTTATTTTATTTTTTGTTGTCGACTTGGCTGCATGACAGGGTCGTCGTGCATGGTTGACTTAGTATTATTTTTCCGTCGACTTGACTGTACGACACAGTCGTCGTACATTGTTGACTTGATTTTTCTTTGGTCGACCTAACTGCACGACACGGTCGTAGTGCATGGTCGACTTGATTTTTGTTCTTTTTTTCTTCGGTCGACTTGACTGTACGACACGATCATCGTACATTGTCGACTTGATTTATGTTGACTGACTACACGACACGGTCACTGTGCATGGTCGACTTTTTTTTTCTTTTTCTTTCTTTTTTTTGGTCGATTTGACTGTACGACACAGTCGTTGTATATGGTCGACTTGACTGCACAACTCGGTCGCCGTGCATGGTCGACTTGACTGCACGACTCGGTCGCCGTGCATGGTCGACTTTTTTTTCTTTTTTTTGGGTCGACTTGACTGTACAACACAGTCGTTGTACATGGTTGACTTGATTTTTATCGACTTAACTACACGATACGGTCGCCGTGCATGGTCGACTCTTTGTGTTTTTCTTTTTTCTTTCGGTCGACTTGACTGTACGACACGATCGTCGTATGTGGTCGACTTGATTTTTGTCGACTTGGCTGCACGACAAGATTGCCGTGCATGGTTGACTTGATTTCTTTTCTTTCGGTCGACTTGACTGTACGACACGGTCGTCGTACGTGGTCGACTTGATTTTTGTTGACTTGACTGCACGACAAGGTCACCGTGCATGGTGGAGGTGATTTCTCTGTCTTCCAGTCGACTTGATTTTTGTCGACTTGACTGCACGACACGGTCGCCGTGCATGGTCGACTTGCTTTCTCTTTCTTTCGGTCTATTTGACTGTACGACACGGTCATCGTACATGATCGACTTGATTTTTGTCAACTTGGCTGCACGACACGGTCGCCGTGCATGGTAGACCTGATTTTTTTTCTTTCGATCGACTTGACTGTATGACACGGTCGTCGAATATGGTAGACTTGATTTTTATCGACTTGGCTGCACGACACGGTCGCCGTGCGTGGTCGACTTGATTTTTTTCTTTCTTTTTGTCGACTTAACTGTACGACACTGTCGTCGTACGTGGTCGACTTGATTTTTGTCATGTTGCCCTATAACACGGTCGTTGCTGGGGATTGTTGACTTGGCTGCACAACATGGTCGTTGTGCAAGGTCGACGTGGTTTTGTCGACTTGACCCCATGACGCGGTCATTGTTGGAGGTCAACTTGACTTTGTTGACTTAGCTCCGCGACCTGCTGAAGCAGACATGCGAACGCGATACTGGAGGTGAATGTTATGTCGAAGGTGAAAACCAAGTGTTGTGCAAGAGGCAGAGTGAACGTGTTGTCGAAGTCTAAGGACACACCCTGTCGAAGTCGACAAGGCTACGCTATTGGAGATGCAGAGGGCACACTGCTTGAGCCATGGGAGGCACCCTGCATAGGCCGTAGAAGGTGCATAGCAAAGCCATAGAGGAGTAAAAGAGGATGTGCTACCGAAGCCAAAGAAAAACCGTTGTAGGAGGCATTGGGCTATTGACGAGGCAGTGCATCTCATTTGTCTAACGCGTACACTAGCTCCTTGAATGATTTGCACAATGCAAGCCATGAAAGCAGCTGTGAAGAACTTTGATAGAAGCTCTCGATAGTCATCCTTTTGATTTTAGAACGTATAGACTACTTCATGTTTTAGCCTTTAACTCTATTTTCACTTGTAATTCTGGATACCCAAACATCAATAAAGTGCATTTTTATTCACATCTCTATTCTTCAACAATCCCTCAATATTGCTTGAGCTTGCTCCAATAATCTACTTTAAGACAATCATTGGCCCCTTTTTTTGGCACAACCAAAACTTAACCGATGTGGTTAATACTAACCATAATGCAATTCAGAAACGAGTTTTTTTTTTAATGATGTAACTGAACCTCAACCAGGGTAGTCAAGGTTGCCTACGTGCCCTTGTAAGGGACCAAGTCATTACGTAGTTCATTGGCAAGAGGATTTTTTTTTTTTGAAATGTGACTGAACCTCAACCAGTGTAGTCAAGGCTGCCTACATACCCTTGTGAGGTATCAAGTCATAATGTAGCTCAGTAGACAAGATTCTTTTTTATGTGACTGAACCTCAACTGATGTAGTCAAGGCTGCCTACGTACCCTTGTGAAGGATCAAGTCATAACGTAGTTCAATAGACAAGATCTTTTTTTTTTTATGTAACTGAACCTCAACTGATGTAGTCAAGGCTGCCTACGTACCCTTGTGAGGGATCAAGTCATAACGTAGTTCAATAAAGAAAGAGGGTCTTCTTTAGGCATAGTAGCGCTTCAAGAACTTCCCATTGATAGGGCCAATCAGCAAGCCATCTTTGTCGACCAACTTGTAGGCTCCGTTCGTGTATACTTCTTTGACGACGTAGGGGTCATCCCACTTAGGAAGAAATTTGTTTCCAGTTCTCTGGGCAATGACAATTGGCCTTCGTACTGCAAGGACTAAGTCCCCAACTTGGTATGAGCGTATGCAAAGATATTTGTTGAAAGACTTAGACATCTGAGCTTGGTAGCATTCAAGACGTTGCTGAGCATCAAGCCTTTTCTCATCTAATGCCTCTAGCTCCTCGAGTCACAACTTTGCATTTTCTTCACCCGTGAGCCCTTCTTGCACTGCTATTCTCAATGATGGGATTTGGCGCTCAAGTGGGAGAACAACTTCAACCCCGTATACCAATGAATAAGGAGTGGCATGCGTCGGACTTCGGTATGTTGTCCGATATGCCCATAGAGCTTCACTGATCTTCTCATGCCAGTCTCTCTTTGACTTGTCAACTATCTTCTTGAGGAGACTGCAGAGGGTTTTGTTGAAGGCTTTAGCAAGCCCATTCGCTGCTGCGCTGTAGCCAGAGGAGTTGTACTGCTTGAAGCCAAACTTTTCGCAAAGCTTGTCCATAGCCTTGTTGTAGAATGGCCTTCCATTATCAGTGACGATGTAGCAAGGCACGCCATACCTGAAGATGATGTTTTCATGTATGAAGTTGACCACTGTCTCATTTTTCACCTCACGAAATGGAGCAGCTTCAGCCCACTTGGAGAAGTAGTTAGTAGCGGCAAGGATGTATGCATGCCCGCCGGACGACTTCGGTGTCGCGGTCCAATAACATCTAAACCTCATGCATCAAAGGGTCATGAGGCAACCGTAGGATGCAGCGGTTCCGGTGGCTGGTGAATAAAGTTTGCATGGACCCGACATGCTTGACATCTCTTTGCGTAGTCCATACAGTCCTTCACCATAGTAGGCCATTAGTATCCCATCCTCTTGAGCTGGAAGTGGAGTTTTGGACCCGATTGGTGAGCACCACACACTCTAGAGTGTGCCTCCTCCAGTGCCTTGGAGGCTTCATCATTGCTAAGACACCTTAAGAAGATCCCGTCAAAAGATTGCTGATAAAGGGTCCCCTTGAAGTAGATGAATAGAGGTGCTCGAGGCTTTATATCAGTTCTATGCCTGGGGTTGTCTAGCAACTTGCCATATTCCAGATAATCGATAAGAGGTCGTCGCCAGTCTTCTTTGTCAATTTCATTGACTGACGTTGCTCTACATTCGTTATCACCTTAAGCGTCGTCCATTGGAGGAACAACCCATCTTTGGCATATCGGGACTTTCACTTCTCCTCCCGTCAATGTGAGGGCAGACGCCAAGCAAGCAAGCGCATCAGCCTGCCTATTCGACTTCCTGGGAACATGTGTTAATATGAAGTGCTCGAATTGCTAAAGGAGTTTGCCAGCATATTGAGCAAATGGGATCAACTCAGGCTTCTTCACCTCATATGTTGAGAGGAGTTGATTCACCACTAGCTTGGAGTCTCTGAAAATCTTAAGCTCAACAATATTCTTCTCTACTGCCATCTCAAGTCCAAGAATAAGTGCTTGGTACTCGGCCATGTTGTTTGAGCACCTTTCGACAAGGGCAAAAGCATAAGGTAGCACACCATTTTCTGGAGTGACAAAGACAACTCCTGCCCCTGCACCATGTCTGCTTGCTGCTCCGTCAAAGTACATCCTCTAGGGTGGTGTTGGCTCAATGAGCATAACGTACTCGTTAGGTAAATCATATAAGAAGTTCCAAGTGTCAGGAATCAGATGGTCAGCAAGGAAGTCCGTAAGAGCTTGTCCTTTAATTGCCTTTTGAGGCACGTATGCAATTTCGAGCCCTTGCAGCAACAATGCCTACTTGCCTGCTCGTCCTGAAAAGTCAAAGCGAGACATGATGTATTTGAGAGGGTTTACTCTTGAGATGAGTCGGACTGAATGCGCCTGAAAGTAATGTCGTAACTTTTGGATAGAGAAGATCAAGGCCAAACATATTTTCTCAATGGGCATGTAATTCATTTCCACCACAACCAAGGTCTGACTAGGTAATAACGGGCACTCTCCTTCTTCTCCTCATTTTCTTGAGCGAGGAGGACGCCCAAGGATCGTTCTTGAGCTAACAAGTAGAGTATGAGCGGTCGACCCGGTATCGGAGCTTGCAACACTAGTGGCTTGAGCAAATACTCCTTTATGCTCTGGAAGGCATTCTTACAGGCCTGATCCCAGACAAACTCCACATCCTTCTTCATGAGCCGATTGAATGGTTGACATCGTTCGACAAGATCGGAGATGAAGTGACGGATGTATGCGAGCTTACCTTGCAGGCTGTTGAGCTCATGAAGGTTCCTTGGCTCGGGCATCTTTAAGATCACATCAATCTTTGAAGGATCAATCTCGATTCCACGATGTCGCACGATGAAGCCAAGAAACTTGCTAGATGTGACCCCGAATGTGCACTTCAAAAGGTTCATCCTGAACCGATAACGACGTAGACGGTCGAACACTTTTCGAAGATCTATTAAGTGCTCTTCCCTTTTCGTAGACTTCACCAACAAGTCATCAACATAGCACTCGACCTGCTTGTGAAGCATATCATTGAATATCTTCTACATAGCCCTTTGATATGTTGCCCCCGCATTTTTCAAACCAAATGACATTACTTTGTAGCAATAAATACCCTTTGGAGTCTGAAAAGCTATCAATTCTCCGTCCTTCGGATCCATGCGAATTTGGTTGTGATCGGACATTCCATCCATAAAGGAGAGGGCTTCATAACTGGTCGTTGCATCAACCATGACCTCCGTGATGGGCAACGGAAAGTCATCCTTAGGACATGCATTATTGAGGTCGTGAAAGTCCACGCAGATGCGGATTTGGCCGTTCTTCTTTCTCACCGGCACGATATTCGTGATCCAAGGGTAGTGAGGGACCTCTCGAATGAACCTTGCTTCGATCAACTTGTCCACCTCAGCTGTTATCTGAGGTAGCAATTCAGGATGGTATCGTCTCTGTCCTTGTTTGATTGGTCGCACTCCGCGTTTAACAGAGAGGCGATGTACTTCGACCTTCGGGTCCAACCCAGACATCTCTTTGTAGGACCATGCAAAGACATCCCTATAAGCAGTGAGAAGTTTGACGTAAGCCTCTTCCTCTTCATGACTTAGGCTTGCGCTGAGGAAGATCAGGCGTCGTTCTTCCTCGGTCCCTAAGTTGACCTCTTTCAGCTTGTCGACGGTGGCCTGCCCTCCTTCTTCCAAGGCATTCGGTGCTTCCTCTACTTCTGCTTCTTCAGTCTGGCCCTCATCAACATCTTGGATGGTGATGTGATAGGATGACACCACATCATCATCCATGGCTTGACTACACCCAACATCTGGTTTGGTTACGACAACCATTCGGGTGTTTTCCCTCGATGTGTTATCTATTGTCACCTCTAACTTCAAACGCCTCTGCATCCTTGGAGGGATTATACTGCGGAGATCCTTTGTTTCGACTAACAAAGGAGTTGCATTCTCATTTGGCACCGTCATGGTCTCAGCAATTTGACCAATTGGCAATGAAGGTCCCAACTTTTGCTTAATTCACCTTCTTTCGGTCTCCTCAGGGACTTCTCCTAGTCTGCCAAAGACTAATGATCTCTTAGGATGCTTCCCTAAATGATCGAATATAGAAGGTCTTGCTGGCGTCTTTGGCTCTTGCTCATCGTCATACTCTGCATAAATATACTTTGCAGAAGCCTTCCTTATGGGGAAGCGTATGGGCTCGAGCAGAGTGTAGCCCAAACCAGCTCGTGAGCTTCCAACCGCGTACCCTTGCTCCTTTAAGGCAGCCTGCGTCTTTGTCAACCCTCGCGTGCTAGATGTGCTGGTATTTGTATTGGACCTTGACAGTGACTTCATGTCTTGGTCATGCCTAGCTCTTGCAAGCATCTTGCAAGCATTGGGATCGAATCCATTTTGACGCTTCGTAGGTAGTGACCCTTGTATGGTGTGCGGACCTTGTGAGGGCCGTCTAAATCCTTTCAAGGGAGGCCTGGAAGGTTTGATTGCTTCAATCTTTGTGATAGGCAGGTTCAGTCCTTCCAAACCTTCGATCTTTGAGTCCTTGCTGCATGCGAAAGGAGACTCCCCTTCCTTCCTCTGCGACTTTGGGACGTATCGCAAGATGAGTACTAGCTTCTTCTCCTCATTAGTTAGAGTATCTTCCTTCCCAGTGCTTGAGGAAGCATCACCCGTTGTCACCTTCTTGGTTGCCACCTCTACTTGTTTTGAGCTTTCACTGACATCGGGTTGTTGCATCTTGGCCTTACCCTTCGAAGGCAACGTATGTTGTCATCTGCCATAACAGTTTTCTGGCAGCCATCCTTGACGTATTTGAAGCATTGGTGAAGGGTGGAGGGTACCACTCCATGATCATGAATCCAAGGACGACCTAAGAGCAAGTTGTAGGTCGTTTTCGCATCTATCACATGGAAGATCGAACTTGACTCCATGTCATCTATCAGCAAGTCAACTTTCATCTTACCGATAGCCCTTTGGCCTCCATGGTTGAAGCCTTGGATCATCAGCCAACTATCTAGGAGTTCGTCAGCTGTCACTCCCAAGTCCCTCATAACTTGAGCAGGCATGATATTCACCGCGGAGCCACCGTCTATCAATATCCGGTTCACTCGATGCCCCTGGACATAGCCGGCCACAAAGAGCAACCGATTGTGTGACTCCGCACCGAGGACTAGGTCCTCGTCGGTGAAAGTGATTGCTTCAAGGCAATCTGCTTTGGGAGAGCGATGAGAGACGTCAGCCTCATCTTTCTCCTTGTCCTCTTCACCAACAGTCTGGTGGCACAAGGATGGGGAAGTCATGGCGTCTCGCAGCCTTTTCGGAAGAAAGTCCCATAATGTGATCGGGACTCTCACTTTTTGGTGAAAAGACTCATCGATTTCAGTTGGCATTTTGTGAGCTCTACTGGACGTCAGCTTCTTCTTTCTTTGAATTGCCTTGGACCGCATTTTCGATCCCTTAGTTGCCTTACGTGAAGCATGCCTTTGCCCCTTTCGAGTGATTGGTAGCTTTTGTGAGGCATGCCCCTGAGCACTTCGTGATGCGTGGCCCTGAGCGCTTTATGATGCATGTAGGACAGGCTTTGAAGCTCTCCTCCGTCTAGTAACAAGGGTCTAGCCCTCCTCCTCTGCTTTGACACGGTCCATAGCAACATGTGTGGACGGCTTTGTGACTACTGTCGTTACCGTTGGCATCTTATGGTACCCGAGACATGCAACGGGTAGGAATGAGCTATCTCAATCGGGGACAGGCTCGAAGCTCCAAAACCTGATGGTCCGTAGAGGCAACACTTCAGGTTCTTCGAAGACGGAAACAACGTTACTGGTGGTGATGTCGTCATCAAACGCGATCTCGCCTTGACGTGTTAAGTCCATGATCTTTTCTTTCAGGACGAAGCACCGCTCTACTGGGTGACTCACTAAGCGATGGTACTGGCAGTAATTCAGGTCATTCGTACTACTTGCTTGTTGAGGACGCTTCATCGGGGGCAACTTGATCAACTTCAACTCGAGCATCCTTGCGACATCAGAGTCCGGGAACGGGTATATCTTGTTCTGCAACTCCTCCAGCGTAGGCTTTGTCTTTGCCTTTCACTCAATTAGAGGAGCCTTCTCTTCTTTCTTCTTCTTCCCCGATATTTTGACCGGGGCAGCAGCAGCAACCGTCAGAGCCTGCTTGCTGTCTAACTTCGAGTAGGACTTGCCCCCCTTCTTTATATCCTGGCACTCCTTCATCTTGCCAGGCTCCGATACAGGTGGTCCTGGAGCACCACTGGTCTTGATGCTCAACTCCATGTCATGCGCATGCGTAGCCAGCTCTTCGAACGTGTGGGGCTTGATCCCTTGTAGGATGTAGCGTAAGCCCCAGTGCATCCCTTGAATGCACATGTCGATGGCGGAAGTCTAGGACAAATGGTCCCTACAGTTGAGGCTTAGGTTCCTCCACCTCTGGATGTAATCAATGACAGGCTCGTCCAGGCTCGTCCTTTAACTGGCGAGCACTGGTATGCTCAATCATGCTCACCGTGCACTTAGTGTTGTAGAACCTGTTCAGAAATTCCTGTTCGAGCTGGTCCCAACTATCAATGGAACCGGGTTCGAGATCCGTGTACCACTCGAATGCATTGCCCTTTAACAAGCGGACAAACTGCTTGACCAGGAGATCTCCCTCAGTTCCTACATCGTTGTAGGTCTCAACAAAGCGGGCAACATGTTGCCTTGGGTTGCCCTTCCCGTCGAACTGCTGGAACTTCGGTGGCTAGTAGTTCGCGGGCATCCTCATCATGTCAATCCTATAAGTATAAGGCTTGACATACGTAGTCAGCGACAAAGAACTCGCTTGCACTTGGCCCTTTAGGGCTTCCTTGATGATTTCCTACAGCTGATCTGCAGGAATGGACCCATCAGCAGCAAAACGGTCCTTGTTGACGATGTTGTCGCCATGTCAGCAGTGGCAACACCCGTAGTTTGTACTTGGGCAGCAGCAGCTTGTGGAGTCTCCACAGGTGTCGACGTTCTCAGGGTAGCAGCGACAGTCTGTGAGACATGTCCTTCCCTAGGAGCACTGTTATTGACTTGGCTTGATTCCTCCATGGCCTCAAGCCCGTTCATAAGGTAGGCAATCTGCGAATCGCGTTCCTGGATGGTCTTCATCAGGCCTTCTAGGGTCTTAGCCATGATAGAGACTTGCTCCTCAAGCGATGACGTGTTCGTCATCATAGCAAGCAGCATAGCTAAGGTATGTGAACTCTCGGCATCAGCAGCAGGTCTCTGAGGTGAAGACAGGGCAGAGTCGTCACTACTTTGGATGTCTTCGATGTCTGTAGTGACCTCCTCCTTTGCAGCACCTTGCTCCTCCTGCAGGAAGTGTTGAGCCAGCACTTGCTCAACGAAGGCAGGGACATCAATGTTTGTACCTTGTCCTGCTGGGGTTGATGAGGCACTGGGAAGGCTAGACCCAAAGATAGGATTTGTCTTCTTGTCACCCCGCCATGTGCAGCTGCCTCCCTAGCTCTGCTCCTGGTGTGGACCCTCTGTTGGGTCTCCAAATTTGAGTCAGCAGCAGCATCATCGACACGGTTCTTGTCCTTTGTGTCAACAACGGTGAACTTCCTTGGGGCCATAGTAGCTTCTTGACTTGGCTTTTGAAAGAGAGATGAGAGGTATAGATGTCCCACCGGGCATGCCAGAAATTTCTGCGCAACAAATTTCGGGTCCGAATTATGTAGACAAGAAAAGTGAACAACAAATTATTTTTTTGTATTAATTTTTAAAAGGGGTACAATTCTCTATGGATGCCTTGCAAACAAAGAGCAAGGAAATCCTCTGATTCTCCTTCTAGGGCTTGGTCTCGAACGAGGGCTTGGGCTTGCTCTCAATCGAGGAACAGTGCAAATCCGTCTGGGCCTTTGGGCTTGGTTTGACGTGTTTGTGGAGGTCTCGAGCGAACAAGGGCTGGAGCAACTTGATCTTAGTCAAGGTGGAATCACTGGGGCCGTTGGGCTTGATCCGAGGAGTCCAATTTGTGGTCTCGATCGAGGTGGAATCGCCGGGGCTTGTAGGCTTGATCTGGTGAATCCGGAGTGAAGTCTTACGAGTGTCTTCAAGTCGGCAGAGCTTCGGGAGTTTTGAAGAGTCTGGAGTTCAGCAGAGTTTCTTCAAATCAGTTGTCTGTCCCCATTTCTAAAGAGGAGCTCTCTATTTATAAAGGAAATGAGCTGATGTGTCAATCCCCATACTTGAATATGATTGGTCGATCAAAATTGATCCTGACCGTCCATCTTGATTTTTATGCTTAATTATCTGATTTTGTTTGTAGATAATATCAATCTGTGGGGATATTATGTAATCTCCCAGATTCTAGTAGATAATATCTATTTTTATTTTAGATAATATCCACTAATTGAAGATATTGTGTATCCTCTAGATTTTCTATTTATATAATACCATGTATTTATTTGTACAAGGTATTGTACATATTATCTGAAATTGTATTTATGTGTTCCAGATAATATCAACTGTATCGATTAGCCACAGATATTTAACTATAGATTACCGAAATATTTCTCGATAACACGTGTCGTGTATTTAAGTATCGAGAAAATTATGAGATTTAATTTATCCAAGACATTAATACCACATTTAATTGGGCACCTAATATATCGGATAAATAATGTGGCAATTTGTGACTTGCTATAAATTTTCAAGTTCTACACATGCCCCCTCGAGACTTGCACACGACTCGATTTGGTCGAGTGTGAAGTGGGCATGTCTTGAAATTTCTTATATATCTCATTCTTTTTACCTTTATGAAAATTTTGTTCCTAACTGGTACTAAATGTTTCAAAACCGTTCTTACGTGATATATTCTGTCAAATTTAAACTAATGCCATTAGTTTTTGCTTACGTGGCTGTTGACGTAAACGTCACGCATGCATATTTGCTGACATGTCGATTCATCTAATATGATTAATTGAAATAAAATATGAAAACTTAAAATATATAGTCACGTTATCCGTGCTACGTAGGGCGAGCATCACCGAGCACTGAGTGAATAGTAAATTTGGTGATTCGCATAAATTTAATGGAATAACCGAATCGTACTCTTCACGGTGAGCATGCTCGACTATGCTTTAAAACCAAAAAAAAAATTGCTCCACGTTAACTGAATGCGAGGATAACAGTATTTGAATTAATTAAACAGTATGTTTAGAACTTAATTAATACATCAAAAAAAGATAGAATAGTGAGTAGTAAATCTCAATGTTATTAAAAAAAATGGAAAGTCTAATGAATAGCATTTCATCATTATTTTCAACAGAAGCGATATTGGTAACTATTACTTTTCCAACCATTGTCAAATTGAAGTTTACACTATTTTTTATTCATACATAGTCCTCGAAAAGTCAAATTGATGCATGCAATGATTAATATTTGATATCAGGCTTCCTCTTGACCTGCAGTCGACAACGTAAGGCTTCTTCAACTTGGTATTATATCCTCAAGTTGATAGTGAGCAATGTCTAAGTATTGAAGAATCTGGTAAGTGCCCTTTTAAAGAGTTTATAACTTAAATTAGCTTGGATGATATTTTTTGAAAGATGAAAAGAGACAAAAATCTGCAGAAAGATGATATAATCATGATACAACTATCTTAAGGTGATATAGTGGGAGAACATTGAGAACTACACTAGAAACACACTAATGCTATAACAATTAGTTTCATACGATAAAGTGAGCCATTCAACTATATCTGTATTATGAGGGGAATAATTTCACCATTGTACATAGGAAAGCTAAAGCAAAACGATAATATGAAAAATATGCTGCAAGATGTATAAAGTGATCATATATACAACATATTTAATCCATGTCAATCTATACCAGCGTGAACATATCTCAATCTACACCAGTGTCAACATAACCTCCCACCTTGCAAAAATAATCAACAAAGGAATGTTTTATAGAAGCTTGATTTATTAGAACTCAATCATTAAACTAAACATAGATTCCCTTCATATTTGTCAATTATGTCGATTCAAACCAAATAAAACAGAGATCAAGAAATGCATTGAGATGCTGAAAGCAGAAACAAAAATTTTGACTTAGACAATAACTAACTGTCTTTCTCAATGTGATATCAATGATTGTTATGAGAAAGATATTTGATTCTTCCTCCCACTACCTACTTTCAAGTCAATTGATAAAGAAGATGTGTTGATATATGTGTGTTCCTCTGTAGCTGAATGAAATAGCTGTCAATATTCGTTAACCAATTTTTCACAATTTCGTTGAAGCAAACTTAGGCTTGAAATCGGCAGTACAAAAGGATTGACTATAATTTGGCTAAGAATTAAGCAAAATTATGACAACTATAATTCTGCTAGTCCTCTTCACTTCAACTTTTAAAAATTACTTTGACTTGAACAACAAATAAGAAACATAATAGAGATAGAAATGGAACAGGGACAATTAGTGGATGGATGACAACCGCAAGAACCTCAAAATATCCTCAAATTTGAGCTTCATCTTCATCCAATCGCTTGCAATACAATGATAAACATGGAAAGGGGACAATTAGGAGAGTGACCACTAATAGAACCTACAAATATCATTAGATTGTAGCTCTGTCTTCATGCATTCGTATGCAATGCACTGGATGAAGAGGGTGAGAACGAGCGATTTCAACAAATGGCTTCATTACAACCAAAGATGCAATGTGTTTAAAATCAATATTTAATAAGAAAAGAATATAAAACTGCTGAAATAAGCAAAAGAATTGGCAAGGTTGCTGCAAATGACTAGTCACACGAGTAGCTTGACTTTAGATATTTGCACCTTTTGTAGAAAGATGTCTCTATCATTTTGAGAGAAGATAGAATCGAAGTTGCCTAGTATGCACGTGCCGAATACGAAAACTTCCATGATAATAACATGATGTATAAAAATGAAGATAGTGCCGGGAAAAGCTTACTAAGAAATCCAGAGTTGACATGTCAAATGAAAATAACATATGAAATGCAAGGTGGAGTGTCTAGTGAATAAAGAGTGCAAAATGTTCTCTATTTATCTAATTTATTTAAAAGATGAATGGGAAAGTAAAACATGAGCCGATGCAACTAAACTTGAGAGCATTGATATAGAATGCTGATACAAATCAACAAAACTTGAAAAGAGAAGAGTTCATGATACCTAATTGCAATGATCTTACAGTGCATTGTGTACTGGAGTAATTGAAGCCAATAGGCTGCTGAAATATTCCTTTGGCATTGTCCGGTGGGTGGGAAAAAGGTCTCCCTGGTTTCATTGTAACACCTACACAGTCAACACCCGTCATATCAATACAAAAAAACGTTCATTCTTAAGATGTTTGAATTCTAAGATGTTCGCAGCTCTTTTCCCAAGTTTTCACAAACAATAGAAATTTCAAAAAGAAAAAGATGGTGAATAGGGATATATTCATTGAAGAACAGAGCAAAAGATCATTCTTCCGATCCCGGAAATCCATCTGCAAGCTTAGGGGCAAAAAAATAGTACATCAAAATGGAAGATTTAGGGAGCTTGTGGGTAAATGTGAAGATGCAGCGTATAGCACCACCTGATTTAACAAATCAGACTTGAGAACATCTATAGAAGTCAAGCAAAAATTTTAATTCATTGTGAGCATTCAATGAACCAATCTGTGTGAAGGAAGTAGAAAATCCACTTGCAGATCTCTTTACATATATATGATAGAAAAACCAAAATGCACCTGCATTAATGAATAATAGAAAAAGCAAACCCATCAAAGAATAAAATGGAACTAATAACTAACATTCTTCAGAGCAGCAATAATATTTCATGAACTTGCAGAGTATCACAGTAAGAAACAAAAGTAAGCCCATCTATCAATAAAACGAAAATGATGCATGTCTCACATGAGAATCTCATTATATACCTATGGATATCTTAAACTACTCCCATACTTCGTATCTCTTAAAATAAGTAACATCCTCCACCTGCAGAAGAGAGCAGTTGCCTAAATTAGAAGCAAAAATTGAGGAAAATGATTTTACTGGAGAATTCGGGAGTGATTATTCAATAGTCCATGCACTGAGAATCGAGGAGAGATCCTTCTGAGTCTGAAGGAAAAGTTTCGTGGTTCCATCGGCGGGAATGATTGGTGAAGGCATTCGATGGGGTTTGAGCTGCTGGCAGTTTGTTGAGGACTACCATCAAACAGTCCATGGGCAGTATGAATATGGAGAAGGCAGCCTGTTACTCGCTAATTGAAATGTCTATTGTTGATTCCTGAAATAAACTTGACTTAATTCCAGCTCAAAAAATTGGTCCAAGAAACTTCAAATGCCACTTATATATAACAACTTGATGAAGATCAATATGGTGGTCTGAGTGATGGGCAACAGGAGAAGGAGAGCGAGATAGTCAAAGATTGAGAAGCACGATGAAAGAAATGGGGAACTATAAGAACTTACTCACCAGAAAGGGGAAAAAGAGAACATGAAGGAGCGGAGTTAACCTGACCAACGTATTCGGCAGACTGAAAACATAACATCATAAACCTGAAAATCCTAGTGAACAAAAAGAACATCCTCCGTGTGTAACACGGGCCTTTATTTTCCAGTGAAAAACCATACTGAAAACATAACATGATAAACCTGAAAATCCTGGTGAGGCCATGAAATGCTGACTCAAGCTTGGGTACTGCGTACGGCCTTTCATCTTCTCCTTGAACTTCTCAAACCGGCAGGAGTCAAGCCAGAAGAGATTAAATGCCTCAATCAAAAATGCAGGAGTTGGACAGTAGCGCACCTCCTACCGCAAGAGTTATAGAGAGGGCTGGAGAAAATGAGTTAGACATACCATTCTCCAGATTCGATGATGGCTTGGGCTTCCGGAAATAGAACGGGGCTAGTGAGAGTTCACTGAATCGAATACGGCAATACAGTAGCTTCCACCGAACTTCCCCTACCGGTGAAGGAGTCGACCGAAGGGGGGTCTCCATGCATGACCGTAGAGGGCAGTGGGAGTAGTTGACAGCAGAAGCAAGGAGCGAATGGTGAAAAAGGAAGGGAAACGGGGAGTAAAACGTGAGCAAGTGGTGGTAACTGATTCAATCAATAGACAATATTATCCCTAAAAGCTGTCAGTTTTACATTAAACACTTTGCAAAGATAATTGAAAAGTAAACAAATTTGAGAAATTTGAGGATGTTTTTGGATCTACATAAAAGAGACCAAAACTCCTCCTTCTCCTTTAAAATAATACAGATAAATTAAATGCTTATAAAAATACAAAAGTGTTGGGGTTCGATTTACGGGAAGGTGACTTTGAATGTAGGGACAGTAACGGTGAGTTGAGAGATAAAGAAAGGAAAGAGTGAAATTTTATTATGATGCTAATAATCGTCCCTTTTTCATATTCATGAGATGTTTATATAGTACAAGAGGGCACAACAATTACACGCCCGAGAAAATAGGGCAGTTGTGATGCGTGGGTAGATCTAGGCATTATACTCCCTTGACCGGGCCTTCGACTGGCTTGGAGTACACGCTGGGTTTGCAATCCTTTTCCAGTGGGCTATCTCAGAGTCATGGGCCTGGCCTTTGATCCTGGGCCCATCACTTGCCCCTAGAATTTTTCGCACTGCAAAGGGCGGGAAATTATTTCAAACTTCAAAAGCCCTGAATTGCCCCTAGGATGACACGTGTCCCTATGGTGTGATCTCTCTCTTCTAAGGGAAAGGAATGGACGCGCCGCCATTTCTTTTACCCATGGCCCTTCAGCCAACTTTGATGTGATATAAGGGCTGCCTGCCTCGAGCCTCTGCTTCACATTCTCTCACTTCGTTCATTTCTCTGCCTGCTTTCCTCTACTCGAATTTTCTCTACTTCCATGGCGTCCTCAACCCAACCCGTGTCTGCTCCGGCATCATTAGGTGAGATTTTAGAGAACAAGCTCAGCCCTTCCTGATTCCTTAGCACCCTAAAACTCGGGAGAATTGGGGCAGATTTCTAGCCCCGTTTTTCGATCAAGGGTGAAGAGCCCTTAGAGCCATGCCCTGGGGAGTTTATGATCTTCCCTGAGCAGATCAGGTCCGGACTTCGCTGGCCCTCAGTGGAACCTGTGACGATAATGCTCAAGTACTATCGCCTTCCACCGGGACAGCTTTCTCCCACGTCCTAGCGTGTGTGGACCGCTTTCTATTTGTACTGCAGAGAGCAAAAAATCATCCACAGCAGGCTCTTCTTTAGATATTTTTATCTGTAGAACCAAAAATCTGAGGAAGGTTACTTCCACTTCCACCAACTCGGGGTGGAAAGATTTGTTCTTTTTCATGAGGGACTCCAAGGGCTGGAAGTGGCGCCGAGATCCCCAGCGGGAGTTCCATGATGGAGACCCTTGGGGTTCTATGAAGCCAGCAGAGCGAGTTGAGACACAGAAGTTCTGTGGCATAAAAATCAACGCTCACCACGTAAGAATAGACGAAAACATGCGCTGCTTTGGCCTTGTGTCTGAAGCTTCTTGGGTGTGGACCATTGACGCTGGTAACGATCCTGACTCATCTTTTCCTTTTTAGAGAAGGCGGAATGGGCTTTTATATTTGAGCGCCTGTTGGTACAGGAGAAGGCACTAGAAGGCTCTCGAAAGAGGAAGAGTGGTGCAGCTGAAACAGAGGACATTGTGGTGATATTATCCCCTCAACAAGACTTGAGCGGGATAGCTGGGTCCTACCCAGAGATCCCCGCTGAAGAGGAAGAGGCGCTAATCCGGAGGCCATGTAGGCCATCTCAAGGACGGCCCAGCACGGATGCTTCAACTCCAATAGTTCCTATGGCCTCTCCTGTAGAGCCGACATGAGGGGAACCCAAAGCAGCGGAAGGGGATGCGTCTCAAGGAGAGCCTGAACAAGCGTCGCTTGGGCACCCTGTGATTCAGGACCCTCAAGAGGTATTTTGAGCTTTGCTTTCTCACCCTTATAGCTCAGTGGTGAAGCATCAATCTTGTAAACTGAAGGTCCACAATTTGTTTCTTCAAGGGGGCTGCAACCTTAGAATCAACGCCTACCGAGGAGGGTTTACTGAGGGATATCCCAAAGCGGCTGCGCCTAACAGAGGAGTTGTTACGCCTGAGGGGTTAGCTGCCACCCATTGAGTCAAGGGAAGAGTTATACTCCCGTGTCCGCTACCTGACTTTGATGGCAAGCTCATTTCACCTCGTATCATATATACCTCCCTCCTGTAGCAGTGCTTTTGATAAATTGAGGTTTACAGGGTACGATGGCACTGGGGTTGCTGATGGAGGCCTGGGGCCAAGAGCGCTCTCGCATCCCACAGCTTGAGAGGGAGATCGATCGCCTAGCGAAGAGGAAGCATACCCTTAAGAAGAAGCATCGGGCCATGGAGGCCAGCATCTGTGACCTCCAGTCCCAAGTTGAGGCTCAAGAGGGGGGAATAAGCGACGCTCGTGAGGAGGCCGACACGCTACGAGGGCAGCTTGCCGTGGAGATGAAGAACAGCTACAGGCCTGCTGGGATGAGGAAAGAGCCGCTCTACAAGCCCAAGGCCAAGAGGCTTCCCAAGCGCTGGCGGCATGAGGCTGTGGAAGCCTTCAAGTCAAGCGATGCCTTCATGGACGTGCTAGTGGCGCGCAGCGGTAACGCGCTAGAGGAATCTCTCGGGACAGTAAGGAATGACCTGAAGCGCCTGTATCCTTACGTCAACCCCGCTCGAGTCCCAAGCTTTTCTTTCCTTCTTAGGCTTGAAGTGGCACGTTTGGCCACCTCCGTTTTTGAGAGCCCTGAGGGTCCACCTGTATAAGTGTCATCATGAAGATCAAACAAATTCACCTTCCTTCCAATTGTATGCTCTTGTCATTTTGTCTATTTGTCATGCGTGTTATATATCCCATTCCTAGTCATTGTGATGACACATAGGAATCATTGATCATCTTAAACAGAGGGAGACTAGTGCTCAAACAAGTCGCCATCCTAATGAGCGAACACGAACAGCTCCAGTGTACGTGTGTGTCTCAAAAGCAGGACTGTACATTGCCTTTAGATCTTTAATGCCTTTAGCAATCTCTGTGTTACAGAGGTCTGTGATGCTTTTTCGCGTGCCTCTGGGTCTCAGGTCTTTGGTTTGTCATGCCCCAAAAGTCGCTGAAGCCTTTAATGCGCTGACGTGCCCCTGAGTCGCAGAGGTCCTTTAATGTCTTTTTACATGCCTCAGGGTCTCAAGAGGTCGTTGACGTGTTTGCGTGCTCCTGTGTCGCAGAGGTCTTTAATTTTTTATGCCCCATGGTGTTGAGGTCTTTGATTTTTTTATGCCCCAAGGTCACTGAGGTCTTTGACGCTCTAACATGCCCTTGGGTCGCAGAGGTCTTTAATTTTTTATGCCCCAAGGTCGTTGAGGTCTTTGACGCTTTTGCGTGCCCCTAGGTTGTAGAGGTCTTTAATTTCTTATGCCCCAGGGTCACTGAGGTCTTCGATTTTTTATGCCCCGTGGTCGATGAGGTCTTTGACGCTTTTGTGTGGCCCTAGGTGGTAGATGTCTTTATTTTTTATACCCCAGGGTCGTTGAGGTCTTTGACTCTTTTGCGTACCCCTTGGCCGCAGAGATCTTTAATTTTTTATGCCCCAGGGTCACTGAGGTCTTTGATTTTTTATGCCCTAGGGTCGTTGAGGTCTTTGACACTTTTGCGTGCCCCTGCGTCGTAGAGGTCTTTAATTTTTTATGCCCCATGGTCGTTGAGGCCATTGACTCTTTTGCATGCCCTTGGGTCGGGAGGCCTTTACCATTTTATGCCCAGGGTCGCTAAGATCTTTGATTTTTTATGCCCAAGGTCGCTAAGTTCCTTGACTCTGTTCCGTGCCCCTGGGTAGTAGAGCTCTTTAATTTTTTATGTTCCTGGAATATTACAATTTCATTTATAACTTCAAAACAATAGGAATGGAATTCAAAAACAAACAGGGGGAATGGAATTCGAAACAGGAACTTCAATAATAAAACTTCTTCAAGACCTCTGCGTTGAAGGTGTGTGGCAGTACGCGCCCCTCAATATCCTAGAGCACATATGCACCAGGGTATGCGATTCTAGCAACGCGGTATGGTCCTTCCCATTTTGGCGTCATATTGTTAATGCGGTCTTGCTGTGTAAAGATGTGTTGTCGCAGGACCAAATTGCCCACAAGGAATTGCCTGGATCTGACTTTGCAGTTGAAGTACCATACCGCAGCGCATTTTGCTTTGTCGTTGCTCCTAAGGGCTTGCAACCGCTTTTCCTTGAGAAAATCTAAGTCATCCCTACGGACAACGTCATTATCGCCCTCGTTGAAGGCGGTGACCCTATAGGTATTTAGGGCTACTTCAGTGTGGATTACTACTTTAGCGTCGTACACCAGTGAGAAGGGGGTCTCTCCTGTAGCGGTGCGTGGTGTTATGTGATACGCCCATAATATGCTATCGAACTCGTCTGCCCAACTTCCCTTGTAGGTTCTCAGCCTAGTGCGCAACCCATGCAAAAGGGTCCGATTGGTGACCTCCACCTGACCATTTGTTTTGGGATGAGCCACGGAGGAAAAGCGGTGCTCTATGCGAAGCTCGCGGCACATGTCTTGAAAGGCTCACCCTCTGAACTGTGTTCCATTGTCGGAGATAATGACACGTGGGATCCCAAATCAATACACAACGTGTTTCAGCATGAATTTCCTAGTTGCCTTTTCAGTGATTGTGTCGATGGCTTCTGCTTCAACCCACTTAGAAAAATAATCAATAGTGACGAACAGGAAGTGGCGCTGTCTTGAAGCCATAGGGAGAGGGCCCCTAAGAGGAGGAGACTTGGGTCATTGTCATGGGGAACAGGCCCGTACCAGAGAGCGAGCCTCTTCGACCATCGTAGACCAGTAGTACCCTTGTCTAATGGCGATATAGAGAGAGCTCTAGCTCCTTGGTGAGGCACAACTATTCCTTCATGGAGTTCGCACAGCACATAATTGGCTTATTCGCTTAGTTCCATGGTCCAGCGACCATCCTTCTAGATGTTTTTGGCTTGTGCATCACCTGCTTTATGGGCTGGTCTGTCATGACCAAGATAGTGTGGGCATGGAAGTAAGGTCTCAGCTTTCGCCCCGCTGTCACTAGAGTAAGAGTGGTTTTTTCTAGCGGAAGTTACCATTGCTCTGTCATGTTCATGACCTTGCTAACGTAATATACCGGCCTCTACGAGCGCCCCCAGCTTCCATTCCATCTGACACATGAGTCCGCTATCTCCTTGTCCTTGATGAAAATCTCACGTGGCAGCCGATGGAGCAAACTGGTGTTTCTTTTTGCTGAGATGGCTTGCCACGTCAGCAAAATTATAATTTAACAATACAGTAACCTTTTAGTCCTTGAATATATATCTTTCTAACACTTAAGGACATCAAA
>JAOYND010032825.1:0-11994 GCA_025802135.1 Lagerstroemia fauriei | reverse complement strand
AATGAAAGTGCATATCACAAAGTAAAGGCTGAATCCTAATGAGTTCAACTATCATGTTTGCTAGGCTCAGATTCCATTACCAATGGGCCACAGTACACTACTTCCCAAAACTCTATGAAATTAGAGAATGTTTTAGCCAAGAGACATTATTAGGCTTTGAGTGAATCAAAAAAACCAGGCGGTTACTACATATAGACCTCTTCTTCTAAGAACCCATGCAAGAAGGCATTTTTAACATCAAGCTCATTTTTATAGAGAGGTGCCAATAGAGAGAATAATCATGATGGTAGAGGTTTCACAATTGAACTAAATGTCTCACCATAATCAATGTCTTCCATTTAGTTAGATCCCCAATCAACCAGTCACACTTTGAATCAATCAATAGACCTACCAGGTTTTTGTTTCACCTTATACAACCACTTGCAGCCTATAATATTATGATGAGGTAGATGAGGGACAAGATCTCAAGTACTATTTTCAATGAGAGCTTTGACTCTTCTCTTGTAGCAGTAACCACCCATCGTGAATATTTTTGGGTTACAACAAACGATTTAGGCTCCTTAACATCAAGGGACACTGCAAACACGGTGGAATGTTGAGAAATAGTAAATTGTAGTTGTGGAAGAGAGCCATCCTGGGATCTAGTAACCATATGATACATTCAAATGACTAAACCTTGTCCCAATAAAAACTTATTAGTGATTCAAGAGTTATTAGGAATATCAATAGCTAATCTTACTTGTAAAGATTAGGCAGTGGCAATGGTATTATCAAATGGTATGGGAAGAGGTGGTAGAGGAATAATTTGAACAAATATCCTGGCAAAAATATTTGTTGGAGTCTCCAATGATGGCAAAGAAGAATTCCTTATTGTAATCAGGATAGTGGTCAATCTTGTGATAGAGAAGGAAGACTCATCAAGACAACTATACAAGTGACAAAAATACGGCCGGTAAGAGGACCAAGATGGGTTGTATCCCAAAGAATTAGACAGGCGACTTAGGAAATTACATGAACGGGACCGAAAATCTAGCTTATGGATGGTTTAGGTCTTCAATATGAAAAACATGGACAACCAAAGACTCTTAGCATATGGCAAATAGGTAAGTTCCCACATGGTACTTGATACAAAGATGAAAAATGGAGAGATTGGGTAGAGAGCTGATTGATTATGTAAACTGTCGTTTCAAAGACATAATCTAAATGGAGAGCATGTGAGAATGAGCAAGAAGGGTGGTATTCATATCAGCTATGTGTTTATGTATACCTCTTGCATATCTGCTCTGCTTAGGTGTACTATTTTCTTATAATCTATTTTGAAACTCATGTGAGAGAAATTGCTTGGCAACATCATACGACAATGATTTCATTTTCCTATGAAGATGATTTCCAACTTGAAAACAGAATTCCCAAAGTATTTTATGAATGTCTATGTGAGACTTCATGATGAAAAATTTGGCAAATCTTTACATTAATCATCAAGAAAATTGATATAGTAGAAATGACTTATATGAGACATAGCAGGTTGGGAACCCCAAATATTGTATGCACTAATTCAAGAGGAACACTACTTTTATCCAATGTTAAAAGAAAGGGAGATTAAATTAATTTTTCAAGTTGACATGATGAACAAACTGAATGTTAATGATCTCTATCAACTGATATAGAAAATTTAGATAATGACCAGGGCATTGATGCCAAAGTGTGTTGGAGTGAGATGTGAGGAAAACTCGAGGTGTAAAGTAGGTGATCCCTAGAGGAGATTCTAATGAATGTGCTGATCTTTCAGAATAAAGAAATCAGAATGATGTCCCTTTATGCAAAGCTTCGGCAATCGAAGAGCTTCTACAATTTCTGTCATGTTTCAACTGCAAACCTGATTCCCACAAGGTGCATTCCAACCTCTATAGACACTACAAATAATATAAGAGTGAGGAAAAATTGATCAGGAATTAGACAACTCTGATAGTCGGGATTAGGTTACTCTATTTCTTTTCCTCCTTTTGTTATTGTGATAGTTTCCGGTGGAACAGGGATTGATCCATCTACATAACCAAGAAGTTTGTAAAACTGCAACAGTGGAATCATCATGTTTTTCCAAATATAGTAGTTACTCTCATTTATTTTCAACGGGAGAGTAGTAATGGTTGATGGCAAGGTTATTTGTGAAGAAGAAGAATTAGGAACTGAGGGAGTAGACGTCACTGAGGATAGCCTCAGCTGGGTTGAGTGTTGAGACTCGACTGAAAAGAGTATCGCTAGTGATTTTGAAGGATGGCAAAAGAAATTGTTAGTGGTCTGAAAATTACTATGCAAATTCTGATACCATAATATCATAGAGGTTTGGGAAAATTTTCATACAGATTATGTGTGTTTCATTATTTTTTAATAATAATAATAATAATAATAATAATAATAATAAATTATCAAAAAATCCAATGCCCATTAATAATGTCTTCAATACAATAAATGTGGAAACTACCATTTATATTGTTAAACACTTTCGAAATATACAATGATATGCTTGTGTCATGGGCGTATTGCTTATCTAGCATTCCCAAACCCGTGCGGCCTTAGGAATTCGTTCCTAAGTCAGTCTTCTCGCCACAAGAAAGTATTTAGAGAGAGAAGCTCTGAATGTAGAGAATTTTCTAGTGTATTACAAATGAGGGGAGAACCCCTTTACATAGTGTACATGATGTGGGAATCTTCCCGGAATATTCCTACGCAATAAAGGAAGAGATTAAAAACTACCATAAATGAATGGTGTACTTTCCCTATGTACATATCTACAGTTATGGCAATCTATCTATGATGATCGCCTTCCTTGTGGGCGCGACTGGTGATATGTCACGGATAATCTACCTTCTAGGTCATGATCGCTGACGTGTCATGGATAACCTTCCTTATCCGAGTTGATCCATGACATTCTCCCCCACATATTCGAGCAACGCCCTTGTCGCATCCTCAGCTTGGAATTCCTTTATCTGCTTCTCAAACTGCCAAAGGTTCTCAGCTCCCAGTGGACTCACTTTGGCTTCCAGTGCCGCTTCCTCACAATTTGATCAGCCAAGATCCACTCGACCTCTCAATCGTAGAAGGTTTTGGCACCGATTGGAGCTCGTGAAGACTCCGCTCGACTTGGATCCTCCATGTCTTCGTGGAATGGTCTTAGCATACTAGCATGGAATACTAGATGGAGCTTCAACTTCTTAGGAAGTTCCACATGGTACGCTACCTTTCCAACACGTTTCAGCATCCGGAATGGACCCTCGTATCGCCGCACAAGCCCTTTACAGACTCCCTTGTGTCGAAGGATTTGATGTAACTTGATTCTCACAAGGTTGCCCACTTGGTAGTCCACATGGTGGCACTTCTTATTGTCCCACTTGTTCATTCTTCATGAGGCCCTATTGAGGCAGGACCGTGCCAAATCCGCTTCCTCTTGCCATTCTTTGGCAAATTTGTAAGCCGCGGGGCTTCTTCCCCTGTAGCCGTATGTCATGGCACTTGGGGTAAGTGGTTGTTGTTCTGCAGCTATCTCGAAAGGACTCTGCCTTGTGGACTCACTCCGCTACAAGTTGTAGGAGAATTGAGCCACATCGATCAGCTTGGTCCAGTCCCACTATGTGTAGCTCACATAATGCCGCAGATATAATTCCAAGAGTGCATTCACCCTCTCCGTTTGACCGTCGGTTTGGGGATGTAAGCTCGTGAAGAAGTTCAAGTCAGAAGCTTGAAGAGTTCCGACCAGAACCGCCCAGTGAACTGTGGATCGCGGTTACTCACAATCGTTCGCTGCACTCCTAGTACTTCACCATTCTTCATGAAGAGCCGGGCTGCCTCTTCGACAGGGCAGTCTTTTGTCGCCGAGATGAAAGCTGCATATGTCGAGAATCGATCCACGACGACCATCAAGGTTTGGCAACCTTCCGACTTGGGCAAGTTGACGATGAAGTCCAGGGACACACTCTCCCATGGGCCCTCCGGGATAGGCAACGATTCTAGCAAACTGCTTGGAGATCTTTGTTCCGTCTTGTCTTGATGGCACATAAGACAAGTCTTCACATAGGTTTCTTCGTCTCGGATTCGAGGCCGGAAATATCCGTCCTCGACGAGAGCGAGCGTGCGGGGGATTCCTAGATGACCCGCCCACTTGGAGTGGTGGCATTCCTGAAGGATCTCTCGCCGAAGATTCCCGTGGTGCTGGACGTACAATCGCCACCCTTTGGTGTAAAGAAGACCGCCATCACACCAAAATTGCCCCGTCTTCCCTAGTTGTGCCAGTTCTAGTAGGGACTTTGCCTGGCCATCGTGTGAAAGTCCCTCCTTGATCCGCTCCACTAATGAACACTCAGGTCGGCTTATGGCTGCTAGCTCGATTCGATGACTGAGTACATCAGGCACCGAATTCGCCTTCCCTGGCTTATACTCGAGCATGTAGTGGAAGTCAGCAAGGAAATCCTGCCACTGAGCCTGGTTTGGTGATATCTTCTTCTGAGTTTGGAAGTAGCCGGTGGCAACGTTATTGGTCTTGACCACGAACCGCGATCCCAAGAGATAATGTCTCCACATGCGGAGACAGTGGACTACTGATGTCATCTCCTTCTCTTGATAGTTAACCACCGCTCAGCTTCATTTAGTTTCCGAGACTCGTATGCTACCAGGTGCCCCTTTTGCATGAGGACTCCACCGATAGCAAAGTCCAAGGCGTCAATCTCCACCTCAAACGCCTTCTAGGAATCCAAAAGAGCAAGGACATGCTCCTTCATCATTGCCCGCTTCAAGCGATCGAACGCTGTCTGGCACTCGATCATCCACTCTCACGGTCGTCCCTTCTTCAGTAGATCCATCAACGGGGTGGTGATGCTAGAGTAGCCCTAGATGAACCACCTATAATAGTTCATTAGTCCAAGGAATGAACATAACTTGGTTACCTTGGTAGGTGGCCCCCAGTCCTCAATGGCCCGGATCTTAGCTCGATCCATCCGCACCCGTCCTCCACCAATGATGTGACCGAGGAAAGGGATCTCTTCTCAAGCGAAGGCACACTTCTCCCTTTTGACATAGAGGGAGTTCTCTCGTAGCGCCTCAAACACTTGTCTTAAGTGGTTGATGTGCTCCTCTAGTGTCTGGTTGTACACCACGATATCGTCAAGGTAAAAGATGAACCAATCGAGGAATGGGTGGAGTACCTTGTTCATTAGTGTGCAAAAGGTTGCTAATGCATTTGTGAGACCAAATGGAATGACCAAGAACTCATAGGAGCCATATCTCGTCACGCACACCGTCTTTGGCTCATTCCCTTCAGCGATCCTCACTTGGCAGTAGCCCGACCGCAGGTCCAGCTTAGTGAACCACCTTGCTCCTCCAAGCTGGTCAAACAAGTGTGCGATTAGCAGTATCGGGTACTTGTTCTTCACTGTCAATTTGTTCAAGGCCAGGTAATCAATGCACGTTCAGAGGGAACCATTGTGCTTCTTTTGGAACAAGACAGGGGCACCAAACGGCGACTTGAACGGTTGGATGTATCCAGCATCAAGTAGATCCTTGAGCTGCCTCCTTAGCTCTTCTAGCCCTGGAGGTGCCATGCGGTATGGCACCATGGCAGGTGATCAAGCTTCAGGCATGACCTCAATCTTGTGGTCCACCTCCCTCTTTGGTGGCAACTCTTTCGGCAACTCTGGTGCCATCACGCTCCAAAAATCTTCAAGGATACGAGCCACCTCCGGAGGAATCTTGGTCACCTCATCCACTGGATCCTCAACTTTTAGCGAGGCTACGTAAGTCGCCTTGCCTTTCCGCAATCCCTTGGTGAGTTGCATTGCAGAAAGTATTTTTGCATTATGCGTGATGCGTTTGACCTGCACCACGCACTGGCATCTCTAGTCCAGGACCCACAGGCAATCCGCGAATGGCACCACGAGAGAGTTGATCTTGTCAATGAAGTCCAACCCAATGACAAAGTCATAGTCATCGAGAGGGATTACCTCGACTGTTTCGTGACTTGTCCAATGGCCAATACGGATCTCCAAGTCCTTGGCAATTCCACCAGTGGGGACCTCCTTCAAGTTAACAGTCTTCAGCCAGGTCTTTTTCCCTTTCTCAACTAGGATACCCAGCTTCTTGGCTACTCGGTCAGCCATGAAGAGGCTAGACGTCCCCGTGTCGACCAAGGTTTCCAGGTGTTGTCTGGCAACTTCAATGTTGACGTACATCATGCCCTTGGCTGTGGGCTCCTTCTTTTGGATGCAGCTCAGGATCTTCAGTGATCCCAACCGAGTCTCCTCCTGCTCCTCATCGGCCTTTGACGAGAGATGCAAGCTTGGCCTTTGTCGGGCATTTCCTAGCCATATGAGGGCCATCACATAGGAAGCATTTGAGTGGTCCTCACTCCTTCCCAAGGGACTTGTTGGACCCTGCCTTCTCCTTGGAAGTTGGTTTGGATGACTTGTGTCCATCCGATTGGTGGGATTTCTCATGGTCTCCCCCACCTCTCGCCTTGCCCTTATCCTTGGAGTCGCCCTTGTTTTATGAACGAAACTCGAACAAGGATTCCGCCGTGGATATGGCCCTTGTCAGGTCCTGGACACCTCGCCGCTGCAACTCCTGCTTGGCCCATGGCTTAAGCCAGTCCATGAACTGAAACAAGGCGTCCCTCTCGGTCAAAGAGGGAATTCGCAGCATCAGTTCCTGGAATCCCTTCGCATACTCTGGGATATCCCCCTTGTGCTCAAGGCGACAAACCTTCGCCCGAGCTTCATCCTCAGCATACTCCGGGTAGAACTGCTACCTCAATTCTACCTCAAAATGTCCCCAAGTGGTGATGGGGTCACCACTCCACTCATCCGACCTGCAACGCCACCATAGCAAAGCAATGTCGAAAAGGTACATTGACACGGTGCTTAAAACACTAGAAAATTCTCTACATTCATCCGACCTAACAACTGAGAACTTACGTGTTATGGATAACCTTCCCTATCCGAGTTGATCCGTGACACTTGCATAATCTATTTGTGAAGTATCCGGTCGTGGCTGGCCATTATTGAGAAATTTTAGAAAAAAGAATTTGAGATTCTCTTGTTGTTACACCTAATTTAACATCTTTAATAATTTAATAATTGCTATATATCTTTACCAATCTGATGTTGGATTATTAGACTCATTTATAATTCAAAAGAAAGTTTGACTCGTATATAATCTAAAAGTTTAATCTGACTTGTGTCGGTATCAAATTATTTTATATTTTCAAGACTTTATTACTAATCACCATCACACCTTGCACATAGTAAAATAATCTACACTTGTCATTGGCTCTTAAATACTTACTCTCAAAGAGGGGCAATTTTCTTTCATACTCAAACGAGAGAGACAGACCGACAACAAGGAGTATTTCTCTTCTGTCATCGGGTTATAATGGACCATGAGTCGGGTATTTTTCATAATAATCAAATTCGGAATCTTTTCATCACAGATGGAGGACAATATTAATACACTAAACTCATTTTCTTGACTGTTGTCTTACTTTTGTTTGTGGAAATCATTGGACTTTAACTAACTCAAAGGTTCATATACTTCTCTTCATTTTCTGGTTTGTGGAATTTTCAGAAGGGACATTGACCTTTTCTTGCTCCAATTTATTTTATCAGTACAACGACTGTTCAATTTTTCCGCATACAACGACTAGGGCTTCTCTCTTCAGCAAGGGAATCACTAGTCAATCGAGCGACACAGAGAAAATGACCGTGGCATCACTCATTTTCGAACAATACCCGTAAACTACTCAGAAGTCTGTAGTCAGCAACAAAACAAGCCATTCTCTACGAAGTTCTCCAAGGAAATTCCATCGTTAATCACAAATATCAATATTTGCTGTAGTGATCGCATAAGTTTTGTCTATCAAATATTCAGATAGCTCGAACATAGTTGTACCATATGATTCTCTACCAACGAACTGGTATTAAAATTTGGAACCCGATACGGACCAACATGGGCAGGCTGGGAGATGACGAATCGCTGGAAACCGAACCTCAAGAGTAGAGTTACACAAATCTATACTACATATAGAAGCAGAAGCATTTTGATGCGCAGTTGGCACATGTCAAAAGTTTAGTTTACTCTCTAAATTTTTCTCATTAGATGATAGAGCTAGACAAATACTTGGCTTAATGATTTTCATCCGCATGAAGCCTAATTATTTTATTTTCTTGTATTTTGCCTCCTCTTTTCAATCTATCACATCTCTTCTCGTTATGGGCTCCATTTTGGGTGGGTCCGGCTGCCCTCAGCCCAATGGGGTCGCTCTTGTGGGGAGTCCAACGAAAAGATAATTTCATTTTATATATTTATGTAACTTTCGAAATATTTTACCAACTTGAGGTTGGCCTAATAGTTCCCTCATTAGACCTTCAAATGGGTGATCCCATGATCGATCCCCAGGTTAAGAGGGTCGACGGGAATTTTCGCAGGGATCCCTGCCCGACCGCAGGTTAGTCTCGAGGTGCGCTTCGGCTGATCAGGAGATATTGCGCGGTGCAAACTAGAAAATAAAGACTTTTGAAATATTTTAGGAATTTAATAAATGCATACCTCACCTTGGAAAATGGAACTCAAGTGATACATTCCACAATGGCACAGTCCCTTAAAGATGAAAAAAAAATCTTAGATGGTCCTACCTCATGATGAGATAGTGAGGAGGAATCAATCAAATTACTTTAATTAGTATTAATTATGGCAATTGTTCTGATAATTAATACTAATTTATTTATTTATCACATTTTAATTAGCGTTTTCTCACGCCATGTGGTACTATATAATCACTTAAGAATTTCTCGTTAAAGATGCACATATGCCTTCAATTCAAAGCACATCCAACTGCTCCCCATAATATTCCAAGGAAAGAAAGACCAAATGACATCAATGGACCTGTTTATTTTTCAGTCTTCTTGATATATTTCAACCCAAAGGCCCCAATTTCCAAGAAATCACAAAAATGATGGAGACAAAAGAGAAAGGAGACTTGATATAATCAAATATCATTCTTGATCTGAGATTAAGATCTTATAGGTATGATTGTCATCACGTAAACCCCTCAATTTCCTTCTTCCTGCTATCTTATTCTAAACTCATATTCCGAAAAAAATAAAATAAAATGCCTCTAAGAAATGAACCTAAGAGTTAGCTCAAATGGATAGAGCGTGCATCCAAATCGTGAGGAACTCCATGGGTTCAGAGGTTCGATTCCCCCTTGAAAGCGTAGCCCTTTTGTGAAGCCACTCGCACATGTACCTTACAAATGAACTTACTTGGATTCATGGACTTGTGGGGTGTTTGTGTGCTCGGGGAGAATAAATTCAAAATAGAAAGAACAAGTCGGGAAATTGGTAGAGAAGCTCTCCCACATGATGATGATAATGATAGATAGACCAATGGTGGTGGTCTAGTCGAACAAAACTCACTCATGCGATTTGGTGAAGTCTATATCCCCAGTTCGACTCTTGCTCTAAGTAATATTTATTAAAAGCGGTTCTTAAAATTGGGCCTTGGTAGATACCGCCTTCTTGGGCAATAAATACTAGGTCTTTGGTGGTACTACGTTGATGGGATCAGTGGTAATATCTATTATTCTATTCGTCTGATACATTCACGGCTGAACATGAAAATCCGAATATTACGTAGTGGAGTAGCTAGATCGTTTTTTTTTTTTGTTACATCCTATAAAAAGAAAAGATATGCTTTGACTGTTTCTTCATTGGCATCAGTAATTCACCTTCTGGACCCTAATTCTTTTCTCTGAATTCTCAAATTCTTCTTTAACCATCTCTACTTTTTCCAGTAGATTTAAGGGTTTTCCTTTTTTTTCCTTTAATTTTTCTCCATATTTTCCCCTCTTTTTTTTTTTAGAATGAGATGGGAGTCCATTCAGCCAGAGCAAATGGTCGATTCAGAAGGTTCTTATAGTCATGTCATGGGTTGCCACAAGAGAAGTTAATAGTGGAAATATGTGTGGGAGGGAAAGATACGGATTCATGACCGTTAACTAACCTGAGTTTGAGCTAGTGGTTTTCTCACTAGGTCCCCAAATAGGTGATCCCATGATCAATTCCCAGGTTGGCAAGATCGACGGAAATTTTCCTAGGGATCCCGGTGCGTCTGCGGATTAGTCTCGAGGTATGTTTCAGCTTACCCGAGAATACTGCACGGTACAAACAAAAAAAAAGATTAATGACCGTTCAAGCATGAGTTTGTCATATTTGTGGACATCCACAAATTTTTCGAACTTTTTCTGACAACAGAAACTCGTAAATTTAAAAAGGTCGAAAGAAATGAGTACTAAAGAGGTATAGATTATGGAAAATTTCACTAGTGACAACCGAAATAGATTTTAAAGGTAATGCATGTCATTACACCAAAGTCCTCTTTTTCGAAATTTTTCAAAGTTTTTATTATTTGTACTGTTCAATTCCCTGTCAGCACAGCTGCTGGCCAGGAGTGGATTTGGGGACGGGTGGACTTTCAACTCGGGAAATTCAGTAAACATTTATTAAGTTTATATATACCTGTTAGCATTGGAAATTCATCAACTCTTCCTTTGAATTTTTTTAACTTTCATCGGATTTTCTACATCCGTCGCTTCTGCCGGCGAACAAAGCGGACAGCAAGGCAAAATCAAACAAATTCAATGTCACGCACGAGCTGTAGAAGAAGACTTTGACGAGGGAAATTGAATTCCAATGATGTCAAGACCAAGGAACCGAGTAATGAAGGGCATCTTCCAACAATCGATAGATTTAGGGGTGCTAGGAGGCGATCATTCCTGAACTCGGAGAAAAATCATGAAATGCTACATAATTTCACTCAATTTTATTCATTTTTTTGTTTAATTATCCTATTTCGCCCGTCACATTATTCTTCCATAGAATTTTGCCATGAACAAATTTTTTAAATCCGTCGCTAGATCTGTCCTTTTGAATCTCATGAGTTATCAGTGCCTCATCGATTCATTTTGAATCTTTTTCCTAGCTAGGAATCGGTGGTATTTCGCAGGAACCCTCCAAAGACAGGGACATATTTTCATTGTTTATTACGAGATTTCAATTTCAATTTCATTCCTTAACATCGATTAGCCGCTGGAGAGTTCATTCTCTATACACGAATCATCGACAAACGGATCCAGTGAACCACTTTAAGACAGTCTGGATTAGTCACGACTTATTTAATAGACAAATGTGACTTACACAATCTCGGGTGCGCAAATAGCCATCTCAGGGTTTGTACAGTTTGAGAAGTTAGCCGTTATCAAAGTAGGATAAGAGAGTTAAAGAAGAATCATTCGTAAGTTTCTGAAGATACTTAACGTATCGAGAAATTTCAATTCGGCCAGAATCCATATGTACTCAGCTGCAATCGGCAAGGGAAGGGTTACGGATTTGATATGTTCGCCCCTCTTCAGAATCTCTTATCCAAAAGCATTAATTTGGCATTTTACACGTGACAATTATTTGGTGTGGTGTCTTGCAATACAAGAGAGTTGCTTTCAGCAAGTCTTATCGATGAGAGTTTCCGTTCTTCCATGGCAATTAAGATAGTGGTCGAATTCCCTCAATGTCTACAATAAGTAGAGACTCTAGAATGTTGAAATCACTTCCCCTGAGAAACTTTACCGATGATGTGTCACGGGATTTTTTTTTCCTTGATAACCGAGGTATCCGAGTGCCTTTCGGGCCCAACAGCGGTGGTTGCGACACCTCCTCCTCGGGCACACATAATAGCCCGCAAACCACGTGTGCTGGGTAACCCAGACGAACTTGACGGGGTCAATGAGTATAAAGCCCCCACCCACAAAGAAACACCCCTCCTGAGATTCGAACCCGGGAGGTCTACCCAGACCTCCCGGGCCAAACCAGTGGGGCTGCTCCCCCGTGGGCGATGTGTCATGGGATTAGCTTCTGTATCACACAAGCATTATTTTTACGGTCAATCAGGGACAGATTC
>JAOYND010032725.1:0-11995 GCA_025802135.1 Lagerstroemia fauriei | reverse complement strand
AATCTCGTGTTGTGACTGTTCCTCAGAAAAAGAGATGCACAGAAATGTCAAATTCTTGGTGGTAGATACATCCGGCAGTTTCACACCAAGATTCAATCGATTGAGAAGTAGTCGTTGCAAACTGGAAGGGAGCACGGGGATGCATTCCAAGTGTTCGCAGTATAATTCAGGTTTCTCAAGCTGCGATAATCCATCAAAGCTGGTTGGCAGAGCGGTGATATCCTTGGAGGATTTAGCTGGTAGTACCTCTTCTGAAGGTCCGACTGGTTGACTGGTCACACTAGAGGCACCCTTTTCCGGTTTTCCAAGGTTGTAACAAAAGGCTAAGTTTAGAGTCTGGAGACAAGAAAGCTCAGTGATTGTTGATGGCAAGCGGTGGATAGCTGTGCCCCATAAGTTCAACCTTCTCAAACTAGAGAGACCACCAATTTCTATAGGGATTTCTTCCAGTGAAAAACTTCCTGCCAAGTCAAACGTCTCAACACTTTTTAACAGCCCTATCGATTTAGGCAGTCTGACCAAGGAAGACCGCTTCGCCTTTAGTTCTCTAAGGTTTTCTAGATTTCCAATTTCTTCTGGCAGTGAACTCACCGACAAATATGATATATCCAGCTTTGTCAGTGCTTTAAGATCACTGAATATGTTGGGAAGCTGTGCTCCTGGATGCCGCCAACCATGACGAACTGCTGCTGAATGTATCAGTGGCTTTGCCATACCTGTTATTTGCCACAGAATGGATTCATCAGAGAAACATGTGTTAAGCAACCAATCCACATCCTCATCCAATGAACTCATGCTCCCTGACCACACCCAGCTGTAAATCGACATCACTTGGTCGACAACATCTTCTTTACTTGATAGATCTAATGCAACCAAAGACTTGAGTTTCAAGATTGAGTTTTGGAAGTTCTTCAACCTCGTGCAACCATGCAAATACATTTGCTCCAGATTTTGCAGAGAACCTGTTTCTTCGGGCAATGTACAGAGTGCAGAACAGTTATTGAGATTCAGGTATTTCAGGTACTTCAAACTGACGATCGAGTCATGGAGCTTAACAAGATTGGAGCATTGGCAAAGAGTCAGTCGCTCTAAGTTTGGGATCCTGGAGAAATCCGGCGTAGACTTCAGCTTGCTGCAGTTTGTGAGATCAATAACCTTTAAATGCACCATCTGTAGGATCACAGAAGATGGGGAAAATGGTTTGCGTAAACTTGGTAAGTATTAGGTCACAAGTACTTCCTTACTCTGGTCGATGATTGTACTCGAGCTACCTGGGTTTACTTACTGACAAACAAGTCTGATGCAAAAACAGTCTTTCCTGCTTTCTACAATTTCATTCTTACACAATACAATTCTCCTATCAAGGCCATTAGATCAGACAATGCCCCAGAACTTTCCTTTCATGATTTTCTTCGCTCTAAAGGCATTTTAGCTTATCATTCTTGCCCTGAAACACCAGAACAAAATTCTGTGGTTGAGAGAAAACATTAGCATATTTTAAATGTAGCTCGAGCACTCTTCTTTCAATCTGGTGTACCCTTGTGTTTTTGGGGAGATTGTATACAGACAGCAGTGTATTTGATCAATCGTCTTCCCTCTCCTCTTTTGTCTAACAAAGCCCCTTTCGAACTCCTCAACAACAAGAAACCCAGTTACTCTCATCTCCGAGCTTTTGGATGTCTGTGCTATTAGTCAACGTCGACTCGCAATCGCACAAAATTCTCCCCTCTAGCCGGGGCCTGTATTCTGCTTGGTTATCCCCTGGGGTACAAAGGGTATAAGTTGCTAGATCTTCAAGATTACAAAATTCATATCTCATGACATGTTATTTTCCATGAGAGTATATTTCCCTTGGCTAACACTCAGCTCACTGCAGCTTCCCATGATTTCTTTGTCGACAGAAGCTTACCAGCTTCTGTGTCCATTCCTTCAACTACTGTCGACTATCCTTCTTTCTCCACTGCAGGCTCTCCTTCTGTATGACCAGATTCCAGTCCTTCCACACCTGGTTCTGTTCCATCAGGAGGTCATCCTGTCATTTCCTCTCCCTCTGCAGATCCTTCTTCTTCTTCAGGCGAGCCTTTTTCTAGTTCTTCCACTCCTATTGCTATCTCATCACCATCTCTTCCTTCTCGACCCTCTAGACATAGCAAACCCCCAGCTTATCTCCAGGTTTACCATTGCTACTTAGCTACTACTTCTCCACCAACTGATACAACCTCTGTTTCGTACCCTTTGTCAGCTCATCTCAGTTACTATAGGCTTACTCCTTCCTATAAGTCTTTTGCTCTTTCTATTACTATTGTTACTGATCCTCATCACTATTCCGAGGCTGTACAATCTCAGGTATGGTGTGATGCGATGAGTGTGGAATTGCAGGCTTTGGAGAGCAACAAAACTTGGTCTGTTGTCTCTACCCGCTGGTAAGAAATCAGTTGGATGCAAATGGGTCTATAAGACCAAATTCAAACCGAATGGTCAAATTGAACGACACAAAGCCAGGTTGGTTGCCAAAGGTTACACACAACTAGATGGTATTGATTTTCTCGATACTTTCTCCCCTGTTGCTAAGCTGGTCACAGTCAAATTACTCGTCTCTGGCTGCTATACATAACTAGAGCTTGTCTCAACTTGATGTGACTAACGCTTTTTTACATGGTGACCTCAATGAGGAGGTGTATATGGACTTACCTGAGGGAGACGCAGCCAGCAAGGGGGAGTCTTTACCTCATAATGCCGTCTATAGACTGCATAAGTCCTTGTATGGGCTGAAGCAATCTTCATGATAGTGGTTTCACTAATTCTCCCAAGCTATTCTGGCCCAAGGATTCAGACAATCATCATCAGACCACTCTCTATTGATCAAGGTGACGACTTTGCCTGATTCTTTCTTGGCTCTCTTGGTTTATGTCGACGATATCATAATAGCAAGTAATAACCAAAGAGAAGTTGAAATCCTGAAGCAAGCTCTAAGTTCACAGTTCAATATGAAAGATCTAGGGCCACTGCGATATTTCCTTGGATTAGAGGTAGCTCGATCTTCTACAGGCATATCAATTTGACAACGGAAGTATGCATTAGAGCTTTTAGCTGAGGTTGGGTATTTGAGTTGCAAACCAATCTCAGTCCCTATGGAGCCAAACTTGAAGTTGTCTTGATCTAATGGAGAACCACTTGCGGATCCCACAACTTATAGAATATTGGTGGGCAAACTTCTGTACTTAACGATTACACGACCTGACTTGAGCTTTGCAGCCAATTGACTGAGTCAGTTTCTTTCTGCTCCAAGCAACATTCACATGAAAGCAGCTTTACGAGTTCTGCAATACATCAAGAGGTCTCCCGGGCAAGGTATTGTTTTTCCTGCTAATTCTTCCCTACAGATTAAAGCCTTTGCTGATGCTGATTGGGGAACATGTCCTGACACTCGGAGATCGATTACGGGCTTCTGTGTGTTTCTCGGTGATTCATGGATTTCATGGAAGTCGAAAAAGCAATATGTTGTGTCAAGATCATCAGTAGAAGCTGAATATAGAGCAATGGCTCATGTAACAAGTGAGATTACATGGATTCTTGGAGTACTAAAGGATCTATGTTTGCAGCACAAAGGACCTGCATTGTTGTACTGTGACAATCAGGCAGCACTTCACATCGCAGCCAATCCTGTATTTCATGAGAGGACAAAGCACATAGAACTTGATTGCCATTTTGTGCGAGAGAAGACACAAGATGGATCTGTAAAGACAATGCATGTGTCCTCTCGAAATCAGATTGCAAATCTTCTAACCAAGGCATTGCACCCGGGACAATTTCAAACACACTTAGGCAAGATGGGAGTTTACAACATGTACTCTCCATCTTGAGGGGGAGTCTTATGAATGATAAATTAGTTTTCTGTTTTCTATTTTCTGTTGCAAGGAATTAAGGGAAGAGCAGAGTGAAGTGTAATAGAATAATGGAAAAACCAACTGAGATTTCATCTTATAAATAGCATTGTACAGAAGACAGATGAGTATTGAATAGTAGAACACATCTTCCCCCCCTATATCTCTCTCTCTGTTGCTTCCTCTGTTCAATCTCTTCTCCAAGTAGCAGAGATCTCCATTGCTTGTTTCTTGCTTCTGTACCTGTAAATGTAATAGCGTGCTTCCATGAAGGGATAAGCATCTGCCTCATATGCTTCTATTAAACCTTTGCCTTCTCTTGTGACAATTTCACTTGTGGGTCCAACAGCAACAACGGTTGGTATAACCTCGATCTCAAGTTTGTTATACAATGATAAGATCCGAGAAAAGATGGGCATGCATATATTGGAGTTCTCAAGAGCCAACAAAATCTCGTCAATCTTCTGACCGGCTGAGAGCTCGTCATCGTCTCTGAATACTCGGATGCCAGTGCCTACCATGGCATTGTAGAGGATATCCGTGAAGCTTTTGCGAGTATCCAGCCCTCTGAAGCTCAAGAAGACGTCGTAGTCGAATGTTTGTGTCGTTTTCTCTTTGTCCATTGAAGCTTCTGTTGCAGAAGAACAGATATTCTCACTTCACTTACAAAGAACTCTCAGAGACTATCCGTATATGATTGCAAGTGATTTTTTCCTATATGATTTGCTTGTTTAAAAATTGTTTGAATGCATAAATCTAGAACGGCTTTCTTTCCTAGAAAGAATAGAATCACTTCAGTGAAGCTACTTTGCTAAGTGTAAGAAAACTGAAAAAATTATGATCATCATCAAAAACGGCAGGCAGGAGAAAGGTATCTTATTCTCATTTATATACCTAGCTTCCATACTTTAGCCAAAAAAATATACCAAGGCACTACCAGATGAAGCAATCATCGGAATCACGATGATTACATTCATCGTCTCACACAACATTGTGCCAAGAAGGGTATGCTTTACTGATGCTATGGAAAACAACTTATGAATCCAAAATAAGCACCAACGGTCCCTTGAAATTGCATGAAAGCAAGATACTCTCATAACATTTAAGAAGATAACAGGTAGTGCCTTTGCTTGCTGTTTTTTGAGCTGGTTTGATTCTTTCTATAAAAAAAATCGTAAATGCAACTTTAATAGAAACTCGATCAACAGAATCATTGTGAAAAAATTACTTACTTCGCTGGGAAGCCAACTAACTGTGCAAAATGCAGGGCCCAAACAAAATAGGACATGGTCTTTTAAATAAAGAAAAGTTATCTGTTCAATAAACAACATGGCTGCATTTGTAAACTCTGCCCAACATTATATTCTTACAGTCACGGACTGAAGGGCAGTGTAGTCCTTGTATGCAGAAATAGCCTTGTAGTCATGTACTTCTGTCACAACATATTTGTGGAAAATAGCGGTGCGTGGCACAGCAAATAAACTACCTGCATAACAAAATCACTGAAAGACCACATCCTTAAAACTTTTAACAAGGCAACCCAAGATGACAACTTACATGCATGAATTTGACAGTAGAATAAAATGCAACAGAAGCTTCCTCCAATACTCTGTCTAGATGTCTTTTTAAATTACCCCTGAACCATCGGCAAAGAGTACATCGATCCATGCTGCAGTTGATCATGAAAATAAGAGACCAGCATCTGAAGAAATAACTAATAGCAATGCTAAAACCATGGGGTAAACTTCCTGACCAAACTCCTGCTCTGAAGTGAAATTGATTAAACGTATGGCCACAGATCCTTTTGGTAACCCATATTACCCGGAAAAAAATTAGGAAATACCAACAAAAAAAGGAAAATAAATATCATCTTTACAAAATGAAACTTTTGAAGAAAGCAGCTCAAAGGAAGACCTGAAGTGCTGCACTCAATCTCAATTTCATCTCATAGAAGCGCCAAATATATGCCAGTGTAGGCACCACCAACTGAAGGGAGATGATTGTGCTTGCAGGTTGCTTGGAGATGACTCATCATTTTATAGGAAAAAAAGGCGATGCTCCAACCATTTAACTATAAATACCCGTATTCTCATTGCAGTACCAGCACATAATTCCATGCAATCATTAACAAATGCCATGAAAAAAAAAGAAAAACAATTGGTTTTTCCAGTGGTAACTATATATAGGCATATGAATGAGAAAGAGAGACAGACAAAGACAGGCATGAGCGTCAATAAGGGTCCACCTATGTCGTGGAAAATGAATCACCTGAAATATGTTCTGTTTGTTCAGCGTTTGATACAGCAAAACGAAATGTTTGCAGCAACATTGAGCACAAGTACTGCAACGCAAACAGAGCAAGAGCACAACAACCTTCTACTTAACACACAAGTAGGATTGTTTCATGCTGCAGAAATACTTTTGAGCAGAGAATTTTTCCGTTAACTACTCAAAAAGGCTAGGAAGTAGAGCGCGTGGATCATGCATAGACTAAAAACGGCAGCTTCACTGGGGCATTTAATCAAACGGATTCAAGGTGACTAGCGTTTACCTAGTTAGGACACAGAACCAGACAATATAGGCCATGAAATTCAATAAAGCATTCGACCCGCTTCTCAGAAGCAATCAAGCAAACTCAAAGGGAGCCTAAGAGGGTAGCTGATGAGTGATTAGAAGGTGAGAGCAAAAGGGGTTGTCGAAGCTTAAGAATTTGACGATGATAAACAGAGGAGCAGAAGGGGAATGGTCTCCGAGTCTGTTGAAGAATCAGTCTCCAAACTCGGGGGATCAAATCCCAGTTGCCTGGGAATTGATTGGAGCGATTGAATTGGGCTAATGCTAGCAAAAGCCAAAGCCGGCCCCCTTTCGATCATTGAAAAGATTAAACTTATTTTTCTGTAAATGGCGGTATTTTCCATTGATCAAACAGAAGATACATGATTACCGTAGCCTAACATGTACAAAAGATGTGTTTGGTTGGAGGAACAGACCGAACAATCCCCCCTGTAGTAGAAATCCGGATAGTAAATGGACGACGAATAGATGGTCTTATTAATACTTATCAAATTATGAGAAATAATTATGAAAAGTCTAAAATACCATCAATGTTTTGACTATTTACAACAAAAAACTTAAAACGTCCGCCATCCGGCATCTTCTCTCCTCCACGAGGGACAGATCCAGGAAAGTTACTCAAGGGGGCGAAACTCTATAGAGAAGTAAAATGAAGAATTCAGAGGGGGCAAAACTCTATAGAGAAGCAAAGTGAAGAATCCAGAAGGGCGAACTACATATAACTCAATAAAAATTGGACAAAATCAAGTAAAATTTGTATAAAATTTCATGGAATTTCCCGAGCTCAGGGGAGGCAACCCCCCCCCCCCTCCTAAATCCATCCCTGCCTCCACCTCCTATCAAGATCAACGTCCTCAGTCAGCCTCCTCTCCACCACCTGGACCAAGAGCACTGCCGTGGTTCCTCAGTTAGCCACCTTGTCGTCGCTAAAGGAGGGACCGGTTCTAGTTCGGACAAGGTGCTCTGTCGACGCCTTTGGACCCTGTTGTCACTCAAGGAGGGACCGACTCTTGTCCTCAATGGTCTCGAGAACTGAGAACGCCTGTGGAGGCTAGGGCTGGGGCCTGGGGCCAGGGCTGCTTCATCGAAGGCTGCTGTTGCCGGGAGTTGTCAGAGGTTGCTGCTACAAAGAGAACATCTATAGTTTTATTTGCTCTGCAGAACATCACACCACCTGTTGCTGCTACTCGCAGGATTAATCCATCAGAGAGGGCATGGGCGTGAATCTCGAGCTTTCTTTTATCCTCTAAACTGTTACTAGAATTATATGGAATTTTTGACTAAAATAAACTTCTTTTCAAAACTATTTCCCAAACTAGTCTTCCCTAGAAAATATTTCTCATTCTAGTCTTCAAAATGCTTAGGTGGCAATATCCTCCAATTAATATCCTACATGTCTTCCACATCACTTCTAAAATGTCTTATGTGTCATCCACCTCACTCCAACTCATATTTCTTTATTTCTTTAACCTTCCTTAGGTGACAAAAATTTTATTTAATTTATTACTTGTCATCCAACTCATACTTAAATAATATGACGTGGCATCCTACTCACTACTATATATATTTGTAAAAATACTATAACTTTATTAGCTTATTTATTGTTATGTCAACTTTTTACCAGCCATGTTTCTTCAACCCTTTAACTTTTTATTCTCCATAAAACGTCTCCACCACCATCATACGGAAGCTGTCCCCTCTCGGTGATAAGGAAAAAACCTCTGTTGGGTCCCTTATTCATCCACTGAGAAGAGAAGTTGAATGTACTTTTTTTTTATTTTGCCTACGAGAAGAGAAGTTGAAGGTACTTTGAAGGAAAAAACCTATGTTGTAAGATGTTTCATGAAAGATTAGGACATTTTACATGTAGGATTTCTTGAAGATTAATGTGATACTTTCTTTATTTTGTTAAGAGTAATGGACTGCTATAATTGTTTGAGATAGTTGATAAACTACTGTAATGCTATTGGAAGTTTTTTTTTCTTATTGCAGAGAATGAATAGTTAATGGTAAAAACTTTTGATGGAAAAGATCAAAGTTAAAAGGAAGGTTAAAGAAATAAAGAAATATGAGTTGGAGTGAGGTGGATGACATATAAGACTTTTTAGAAGTGATGTGGAAGACATGTAGGATATTAATGGGGGATATTGCCACCTAAGCATGATGTGGAAGACATGTAGGATATTAATTGGGGGATATTGCCACCTAAGCATTTTGAAGACTAGAATGTGAAATATTTTCTGGGGAAGACTAGTTTGGAAAATAGTTTTGAAAAGAAGTCTATTTTGGTTGAAAACTCAAAAGAACAGAGCCAAAGGGGCCTTGGAGTTCTGCAAAGTTTGTATGCTTTCTTTGCTCATTTGCTAGCTTACACGCTCAGAGATAACAGAGCAGTATTGATGATAGAGGAGCAAGAAAGCAGAGCTGGCAGGAGAAAAAGGGAAAAGCAAAAACAGTGCGATAATGATAAAGAAGAAAATTATCGCTAGGTTTGATTTGTCTTCTTCTTTAGCAAAACTTTGGATGTTTTTCTACCTTTTTAAACATACATGCCTTCCTTGTATATTAAAAAAATATATCTTTCTAATTTTCACTCTATTAAAAAAACTAGAGGGTAACCCGTGCGTAATACGGAATTGTTAATTATTCGTTCTATTATAAAAATATGAGGTGATTAAAGAAATAAAATTTAATATTAGAATAGATAAAAAAGGAGTAGTTCAAATCAAATAAATATTAAATAGAACTAGGGAATCCAGAAAACTTGTTAATAAAGTATATTTTTTATGAAAGTTATGAATATGGCAAGGAGTTAGAGAATTTTAATAGAGTCAAATTAGATTGTATGTTTGAGAGAATTGTGTGGAACAGTTTAGAAAATCGTAAAAATATTTAACAATATATGAGGAATTAATAAAATAGATAAAAATAGTAAAATTATGAAAATGATAAAAAATAAATTTGATTTAAAGTATTTTTGGAACTTGAAAATGAGAACAAAAATATTTTGGATTTGCTCAAAGTAATAGAGATAATAAGCAATATGATTGGTTTTGATGATTTTTTTAAAGCCTAAATTACTATGTAAAATTAGTAAGTGATAAAATTTTAATACTTTTTTTGCTCTAAATCTTAATACTTTATAAATTGAAGACATGAATTTGAAGTACTTAATCTCTTAAAATTTTAGATACCAATGGAGGAGTTCGAGTAAAAAATTTGTCGGGCTACCACCCCGACAAGCCACAAAACTTTGAGACTCCCCATCACCTTTTCCCCTACTTCCTCCATCCCATTGCAATTTACGTAATTATCAGAAATAATTTCAGTTTTTTCGTTGTTTTTGAAGTAGTAATTATATGGTTGCAGTAATAATCTTTTCACTGGGGAAGAAAGATATTTGTTATTTACTGCTAATATTTTTATCAGCCGAGGATTATTCATTTATTAAACTACACTTACTCATACATGGGTGCATATGATTTTGCATACATTCCATAGTGTACTGCCTCCACTCAATGAGGCATGCGCTCAACTCCCCTAACTTGATAATTTCCTAACATATCATATAGAATAGCCTGAGTCAAGCTATCGGCTACCTTGTTCGTTTCACAAAAGATGTGCTTCATTGGACACCTTCAAAAAACCTGTCGAAGTATCCTACAATCATGAATGAAATGAAGTAAGTTTAGATCTTAAACTGAGTTGCCATTCAATAACTGCACAACCGCCTTAGCATCGAGTTCCACAATAATTGATTGAATCCCGAGCTCCATAACCATTAATATGCCATCTTTCAGAGCTCATAATTCTGCTAATAGATTATTTACCTTATCCAAGTTGCGCAAAAAACCTCGAATCCAACTTCCATTTTCATCCAGGAGGGCTCCCCGCACCCTATTTACTGATAATAAAATCGGAACATCAAAGTGGTTCGACTTAGAAAGGGATTCGAGTATTCGAATGGTATTCACCATGGTTGCCACCAGCACAGACCTGAAAATTGGACAGAGGAATTTTTGTGACTGAATACGACTAGAAAACCAAACTTTTCGTGTTATGTATTACAGGAAATATTAAAAAATTCATTAAAAATTCAACAATGAAATACTAACTTTCCCTCTTCAAAGTCAAGATCATAGGAAGTCTTCTTAATGCCTCGTTCATATTTATTTGATGCCCCTCAAATTATAAAAGAGATAAAGAGGATTTTGTACAATTGGTAGCACTCACGCCCTGTGATATAAAATTCCTAGATTCGCTCTCACACTTTTATTCTCTCTTTCTTATGTGTCTTTTTGTCCACCAAAAAATTTATAAAAGATAATTTCGACAATATTTGCAAGTAAAAGCCTAATAAATAAAGAGGTGAAAATTTTTCTAGTACAAATAAAAGAATGGATTTTATAACTAGCACAATTTTTTAACACTTTTAAAAACTAGCACTATTATATATTTTTTTTTCACTAAATTTTTTCATAATACCCTAAATATCCCTCTCATTCTAAACCCTAATCCTTTTTCTCTCTTCTCGTTCCCTCCCGCCTCCCAGCCTCTTCTTCCCCCTTTTTGGCAACACTTCCAGCCCATTCTTCCTCTTCTTCTCTGCCTAGCAGCCCCAATCGTCCGTCACCCGCTGCCCCCGATGCCCCGGACGCCCACCGCCCCCCAGACTCCCGACGCCCCCTGGTGCCCTTGACGCCCCCACCGCCCGCCTCGTCTAGATCTTCGTCGCCGCCTCGTCTCGATCACCGTCGCCGTCTCGTCTCGATTGTCGTCGCGGCCTCGTCTCCATCGTCGTTGCCGTCTCGGTCGCCTTCTCGCTCTCGTGGTCGCCATCTCGAGAGAGGTGAGCAAGAGGGAAAATGAAATGGTGGTGGGGGTGGGGCAGAAGAATAGCAGATGAAATGGTAGGAGAGGAGAGTGGGATCGGGAGATTCAAAATGGGAATTGGAGAATTAAGGGCAAACATGTCATCTTACATAATTTGGTGCTATTTTTAAAATTGAGTATAAAATGATGCTATTCATGTGTGATGAGAGGGGAGAAGTGTTATTTGACTCATTATCACATAAATATACTATCTCCTACCAAATATCAGGTGCTTCTACAAAACCATGATCATAAATAGCTTTATAAAATTTCAATAAAAAATAAATAAATATTAAAATATACTGTCATATGTGCAGCAGAATATGACATTGAATAATTGAGAAGATTTCCCATCCTTAATTTACATTTTCTTTAATACCATGATGTACTGTTTATATTATCTATTATTACTTTAAGAGAAGACATCCTTTTTTGTGTCACTTTTTCTTTTTCATTCTTACCCATAGTGCATAAAAATTGAAATCCTCTTGACCCTTGAATCAGAATAAAATGGGGGCATGATCATAAATTTGATATGTATAACTATCTATTTCCATCTTGTTTCTCTCTCATTTAAAACTTCCCTCACCTCTGTCTATCTCTCAACACATTCTTTTCTTCTTTCTATAGACTTATTTTTTTATTATCATACTTCATTTCTCACT
>JAOYND010032620.1:0-12003 GCA_025802135.1 Lagerstroemia fauriei | reverse complement strand
ACTCACAAATTACAACTCGTTTAACTAAATTACAACTCATAATTGGAATTCAGTTCAAAGACTTTTAACGATCCAAATACTCGCCAATAACAACTCTTTTGACTAAATTACAACTCATAATTTTAATTCAGTTCAAAGACTTGTAACGATCCCAATCCTCACCAATTACAACTCTTTTAACTAAATTACAACTCATAGTTGTAATTCAGTTCAAAGACTTGTAACGATACAAATATACACAAAGTACAACTCTTTTAAACAAATTACAACTCATAGTTGTAAATCAATTCAAAGACTTGTAACGATCCTAAGACTCACCAATTACAACTCTTTTAACTAAAATACAACTTATAGTTGTAATTCAGTTCAAAAACTTGTAACGATGCAAATATGCCCCAAGTAGAACTCTTTTAAATAAATTACAACTCATAGTTGTAAATCATATCAAAGACTTGTAACGATCCTAATACTCACTAATTACAACTCTTTTAACTAAATTACAAATCATAATTGGAATTCAGTTCAAAGAGTTGTAACGATCCAAATACTCACTAATGAAAACTCCTTTAACTAAATTACAATTCATAATTTTAATGCGGTTCAAAAACTTGTAATGACCCAAATACCCACCAATTACAACTCTTTTAACTGAATCAAAATTCATAGTTGTAAATCAATTCAGAGACTTGCAACAATCCAGATACGCACCAATGACAACTCTTTTAACTAAATTACAACTGATAGTTGTAAATCAAATCAAACACTTGTAACGATCCTAATTACCCACCAATTATAACTCTTTTAACTAAATTACAACTCATAATTGTAATTCAGTTCAAAGACTTGTAATGATCCAAATACTCACCAATGACAACTCTTTGAACTAAATTACAACTCATAGTTTTAATGCGGTTCAAACACTTGTAATGACCCAAATACCCGCCAATTACAACTCTTTGAACTGAATTAGAATTCATAGTTGTAATTCAATTTATAAACTTGTAACGACCAAATTACCCACCAATTACAATTCTTTTAACTAAATTACAACTCATAATTCGAATTCGGTTCAAAGACTTGCAACGATCCAAATACTCACCAGTGACAACTCTTTTAACTAAATTACAATTCATAGTTGTAATTCAGTTCAAAGACTTGTAACCATACAAAAATGCAACAAGTACAACTCTTTTAAATAAATTACGGCTCATAGTTGTAAATCAATTCAATGACTTGTAACGATCCTAATGCGCTCCAATTACAACTCTTTTAATTAAATTACAACTCGTAATTGGAATTCAGTTCAAAGACTTATAACGATCCAAATACTCACCAATGACAACTCTTTTAACTAAATTACAACCCATATTTGTAATTCAGTTCAAAGAGTTGTAACGATACAAATATGCACCAAGTACAACTCTTTTAAATAAATTACAACTCATTGTTATAAATCAATTCAAGGACTTGTAACGATCCTAATAGTAACCAATTACAAATCTTTTCACTAAATTACAACTTATAGTTTTAATTCAGTTCAAAAACTTGTAATAGTACAAATATGCACCAGGTAGAACTCTTGTAAATAAATTACAACTCATAGTTGTAAATCAATTCAAAGACTTGTAACGAACCTAATACTCACTAATTATTACTCGTTTAACTAAATTACAACTCTTTTAACCGAATTAGAATTCATAGATGTAAATCAATTCAAAGACTTGTAACGATCCAAATACTGACCAATGACAACTCTTTTAACTAAATTATAACTCGTAGTTGTAATTCAGTTCAAAGACTTGTAACCATACAAATATGCACCAAGTACAACTCTGTTAAATAAGTTACAACTCATAGTTGTAAATCAATTCAAAGACTTGTAACGATCCTAATACTCACCAATTACAACACTTTTAACTAAATTACAACTCATAGTTGTACTTCAGTTCAAAGACTTGTAACAATACAAATATGCACCAAGTAGAACTCTTTTAAATAAATTTCAACTCATAGTTGTAAATCAATTCAAAGATTTGTAATTACCCAATTACTCGCAAATTACAACTATTTTAACGAAATTACTACTCATGGGTGTAAATCAATTCAAAAACTTCTAACGATACAATTACCCATTAATTACAACTCTTTTAACTAAATTACATAGCATAAATGTAATTATATACAAAGAATTGTACCCACTAATTACAACTCTTTGAACACTGAGTTCTAATTCAGCTCAAAGGCTTGTAACGATTCAAATACGAACCACTAACAACTCTTTTAACTAAATTACAACTCATAGTTCTAATTCAGTTCAAAGACCTGTAATGACCCAATTACTGGCAAATTACAACTCTTTTAACTAAATTACAACTGATGGGTGTAAATCAATTTAAAAACTTTTAACGATACAATTGCCCACGAATTACAACTCCTTCAACTAAATTACATCTGATAGTTTTAATGCGATACAAAAACATGTAATGACCCAAATACCCCCCAATTACAAGTCTTTTAACTGAATTAGAATTCATAGTTGTAAATCAATTCAAAGAGTTTTAACGATCCAAATACTCACCAATGACAACCCTTTTAACTAAATTTCAACTCATAGTTGTAGTTCAGTCCAAAGACTTGTAATGATACAAATATGCACCAAGTAGAACTCTTTTAAATAAATTACAACTCATAGTTGTAAATCAATTCAAACACTTGTAACGATACTAATTACCCACCAATTACAACTCTTTTAACTAAATTACAACTCATAATTGTAATTCAGTTCAAAGACTTGTAACGATCCAAATACTCACCAATGACAACTCATTTAATTAAATTACAACTCATAATTTTAATGCGGTTCAAAAACTTGTAATGACCCAAATACCAACAAATTACAACTCTTTTAACTGAATTAGAATTCATAGTTGTAATTCAGTTTATAGACTTGTAACGACCAAATTACCAAGCAATTAGAACTCTTTTAACTAAATTACTACTCATAATTTGAATTCGGTTCAAAGACTTGCAATGATTCAAATACTCACCAATTGCAACTCTTTTAACTAAATTACAACTTATAGTTGTAATTCAATTCAAAAACTTGTAACGATGCAAATATGCACCAAGTAGAACTCTTTTAAATAAATTACAACTCATAGTTGTATATCAATTCAAAGACTTGTAACGATCCTAATACTCACCAATTACAACTCTTTTAACTAAATTACATCGCATAAATGTAATTCTATACAAAGAATTGTAACGATCCGATTACCCACTAATTACAACTCTTTGAACTCCAAGTTGTAATTCAGCTCAAAGACTTCTAACGATTCAAATACGACCTACTTACAACTCTTTTAACTAAATTACAACTCATAATTGTAAATCAATTCAAAGACATCTAACGACCCTAATACTCATCAATTAAAACTCTATTAACTAATTTACAATTCATAGTTCTAATTCAGTTCAAAGACCTGTAATGACCCAATTACTAGCAAATTACAACTCTTTTAGCTAAATTACAACTCATGGGTGTAAATCAATTTAAAAACTTTTAACGATACAATTGCCCACAAATCACAACTCGTTCAACTAAATTACACCTCATAGTTTTAATGCGGTTCAAAAACATGTAATGACCTAAATACCTACCAATTACAACTCTTTTAACTGAATTAGAATTCATAGTTGTAAATCAATTCAAAGACGTTTAACGATCCAAATGCTCACCAATGACAACACCTTTAACTAAATTACAACTCATAGTTTTAATGCGGTTCAAGAACTTGTAATGACCCAAATACCCGCCAATTACAACTCTTTTAACTGAATTAGAATTCATAGTTGTAATTCAATTCATAGACTTGTAACGACTTAATTACCCACCAATTACAAATCTTTTAACTAAATTACAACTCATAATTGCAATTCAGTTCAAATACTTGTAACGATCCAAGTACTCACCAATGACAACTCTTTTAGCTAAATTACAACTCATAGTTGTAATGCAGTTCAAAAACTTGTAACTATACAAATATGCACCAAGTAAAACTCTTTTAAATAAATTACAACTCTTTGTAATAAATCAGTTCGAAGACTTGTAACGATCCTAATACTCACCTATTACAACTCTTTTAACTAAATTACAACATATAGTTGTAATTCAGTTCAAAGGCTTGTAACGACCCAATTGCTCGCATTTTAACTAAATTACAAGTCATAGTGGTAATTCAGTTCAAATACTTGTAACGGCACAATAAGGCACCAATTACAAGTGTTTTAACTAAATTACAACTCATTGTTGTAATTTAGATCATAGACTTGTAACGGCCCAATTACCCACAAATTACAACTGTTTTAACTAAATTAGAACTTATCGAGGTAAATAAATTCAAAGACTTGTAATGGCGTAATTACCCACAAATTACAACACTTTTAACTAATTTACAACTCGTAATTGTAATTCAGTTCAAAGACTTGTAACGATCCAAATATTCACCAATGACAACTTTTTCAACTAAATTTCATGTCATAGTTTTAATTCAGTTCAAAGACTTGTATCAATACAAATATCCACTAGTTACAACTTTTTTAAATAAATGACAACTCATAGTTGTAAATCAATTCAAAGACTTGTAATTACCCAATTACTCGTAAATTACAACTCTTTTAATGAAATTACCACTCACGGGTGTAAATCAATTCAAAAACTTTTAATGATACAATTACCCATTAATTGCAACTCTTTTAACTAAATTACAACTCATGGTTGTAATTCGATTCAAATACTTGTAACGACTCAATTACCCACCAATTACAACTCCTAGTTGTAATTCAGTTCAATGACTTGTAACGATTCAAATACGCACAACTTACAACTCTTTTAACTAAATTACAACTCATAATTGTAAATCAATTCAAAGACTTGTAACGACCCTAATACTCACCAATTAAAAATCTTTTAACTAAATTACAACTCATAATTCTAATTCAGTTCAAAGACTTGTAATGACCCAATTACTCGCAAATTACAATTATTTTAGCTAAATTACAACTCATGGGTGTAAATCAATTCAAAAACTTTTAACAATACAATTGCCCACAAATTACAACTCCTTTAAGTAAATTACAACTCATAGTTTTAATGCGGTTGAAAAACTTGTGATGACCCAAATACCCACTAATACAACTCTTCTAATTGCCTTGTAACGATCCAAATGCTGACCAATGACAACTCCTTTAACTAAATTACAACTCATAGTTTTAATGCGGTTCAAACACTTGTAATGACCCAAATACCCACCAATTACAACTCTTTTAACTGAATTAGAATTCATAGTTGTAATTCAGTTCATAGACTTGTAACGACCTAATTACCCACCAATTACAACTCTGTTAACTAAATTACAGCTCATAATTGTAATTCAGTTCAAACACTTGTAACGATCCAAATACTTAACAATGACAACTCCTTTAACTAAATTACAACTCATACTTGTAAATTAATTCAAATATACACCAATTACAACTCCTAGTTTTAATTCAGTTCAAAGACTTGTAACGATTCAAATACTCACCACTTACAACTCTTTTAACAAAATTACAATTCATAATTGTAAATCAATTGAAGGACTTGTAACGACCCTAATACTCACTAATTAAAACTCTTTTAACTAAATTACAACTCATTGTTCTAATTTAGTTCAAAGACTTGTAATGACCCAATTACTCGCAAATTACAACTTTATTAACTAAATTACAACTCATGGATGTACATCAATTCAAAAAACTTTTAACGATACAATTGCCCACAAATTACAACTCTTTTAACTAAAATATAACTCATACTTTTAATGCGGTTCAAAAACTTTTAATGACCCAAATACCCACTAATTACAACTCTTTTAACTGAATTAGAATTCATAGTTGTAATTCAGTTCATAGACTTGTAACGACCTAATTACCCAGCAGTTACAACTCGTTTAACTAAATTATAACTCTTAGTTGTAATTCAGTTCAAAGACTTGTAACGATACAAATATGCACCAAGTACAACTCTTTTAAATAAATTACAACTCATAGTTGTAAATCAATTCAAAGACCTGTAACGATCCTAATACTCACCAATTACAACTCTTTTAATTAAATTACAACTTATAGTTGTAATTCAGTTCAAAGACTTGTAACGACCCAATTGCTCACATTTTAACTAAATTACAAGTAATAGTTGGAATTAAGTTCAAAGACTTGTAACGATCCTAGTACGCACCAATTACAACATTTTTACCTAAATTGCAACTCACAGTTTTACTTCAGTTCAAAGACTTGTAACGGCCCAATAAGCTAGCAGTTACAATTCTTTTAACTAAATTTCAACTCATTGTTTTAAATAAATTCAAAAATATGTAACTATACAATTACCCACAAATTTCAGCTCTTTTAACTAAATGACAACCCTTAGTTGTAATTCAGTTCATTGACTTGTAACGGCCCAATTACCCACAAATTACAACTCTTTTAACTAAATTACTACTCATGGTTGTCATTCGGTTCAAATACTTGTAACGAGTGAATTGCCCACCAATTACAACTCTTTTAACTAAATTACATTTCATAATTGTAATTCAGTACAAAGATTTGTAACGATCGGATTACCCACTAATTACAACTCTTTTAACTAAATTACAACTCATACTTGTAAATTAATTCAAATACTCACCAATTACAACTCCTAGTTGTAATTCAGTTCAAAGACTTGTAACGATTCAATTACCCACCACTTAAAACTCTTTTAACTAAATTATAACACGAAATTGGAATTCAGTTAAAAGAATTGTAACGATCCAAATACTCGCCAATGACAACTCTTTTGACTAAAATACAACTCATAGTCGTAATGCTGTTCAAAGACTTGTAACGATACAAATATGCACCAAGTACAACTCTTTTAAATAAATTACAACTCATAGTTGTTAATCAATTCAAAGACTTGTAACGATCCTAATACTCACCAATTACAACTCTTTTAACTAAATTACAACTTATAGTTGTAATTCAGTTCAAAGACTTGTAACGACCCAATTGCTCACATTTTAACTAAATTACAAGTCACAGTTGGAATTCAGTTCAAAGACTTGTAACAATCCAAGTACGCACCAATTACAACACTTTTAACTAAATTGCATTTCATAGTCGTAATTCAATTAAAAGACTTGTAACGGCCCAATAAGCCGGCAATTAAAACTCTTTTAACTAAATTACAGTTCATTGTTTTAAATAAATTCAAAAACATGTAACTATACAATTGCCTACAATTACAGCTCTTTTAACTAAATTATACCGCATAATTGTGATTCTGTACAAAGAATTGTAACGATCCGATTACCCACTAATTACAACTCTTTTAACTAAATTACAACTCATACTTGCAAATTAATTAAAATACTCACCTGTAATTCAGTTCAAAGACTTGTAACGATTCAAATAAGCACCACATCCAACTCTTTTAACTAAATTATAACTCATGGGTGTAAATAAATTCAAAAACTTTTAATGATACAATTCCCCACAAATTACAACTCCTTTAACTAAAATTCCAACTCATAGTTTTAATGCGGTTCAAAAACTTGTAATGACCCAAATACCCACCAATTACAACTCTTTTAACTGAATTAGAATTCATAGTTGTAATTCACTTCATAGAATTGTAACGAATACAAATATGCATCAAGTACAATTTTTTTAAATAAATTACAACTCATAGTTGTAAATCAATTCAAAGACTTGTAACGATACAAATACTCACCAATTACAACTTTTTTAACTAAATTACAACTTATAGGTTTAATTTAGTTCACAGACTTGTGACGACCCAATTGCTCACATTTTAACTAAATGACAAGTCATAGTTGTAATTCAGTTCAAAGACTTGTAACGATCCAAGTATGCACCAATTACAACACTTTTAACTAAATTGCAACTCACAGTTGCAATTCAGTTCAAAGACTTGTAACGGCCCAAGAAGCCAGCTATTACAACTCTTTTAACTAAATTACAACTCATTGTTTTAAATAAATAAAAAACATGTAACTATATAATTACCCACAAATTTCAACTCTTTTAACTAAATTGCCACTCATAGTTGTAATTCGGTTCAAATACTTGTAAGACTCAATTAGCCACAAATTACAGCTCTTTAAACTAAATTACATCGCATAATTGTAATTATGAACAAAGAACTGTAACGATCCGATTACTCACTAATTACATCTCTTTTAACTAAATTACAACTCATACTTGTAAATTATTTCAAATACTCACCAATTAAAACTTTTTTAGCTAAATTACAACTCATAGTTCTAATTCAGTTCAAAGACTTGTATTGACCCAATTACTCGCAAATTACAACTCTTTTAACTAAATTACAACTCATGGGTGTAAATCAATTCTAAAACTTTTAACGATACAATTGCCCACAAATTACAACTGCTTTAACTAAATTATAACTCAGTTTTAATGCAGTTAAAAAACTTGTAAAGACACAAATACCCACAAATTACAACTCTTTTAACTGAATTAGAATTCGTAGTTGTAATTCAGTTCATAGACTTGTAACGACGAAATTACCCACCAATTACAACTCTTTTAAATAAATTACAACTTATAATTGTAATTCAGCTCAAAGACTTGTAACTATCCAAATATTCACCGATGACAACTCTTTTAACTAAATTACAACTCATAGTTTTAATTCAGTTCAAAGACTTGCATCAATACAAATATCCACCAATTACAACTTTTTTAAATAAATTACAACCCATAATTGTAAATCAATTCAAGGACTTTGTAATTCTCCAATTAATCACAAATTACAACTCTTTTAACGAAACTTCTACTCATGGGTTTAAATCAATTTAAAAACTTTTAACGATACAATTACCCATTAATTACAACTATTTTAACTAAATTACAACTCATAGTTGTAATTCGGTTCAAATACTTGTATCGACTCAGTTACCCACCAATTACAACTCTTTTAACTAAATTACATCGCATAATTGAAATTCAGTACAAAGACTTGTAACGTTCCGATTACCCACTAATTACAACTCTTTTAACTAAATTACAACTCATACTTGTAAATCAATTCAAAGACTTGTAATTACCCAATTACACGCAAATTACAACTCTTTTGACTAAATTACAACTCATAGTTGTAAATCAATTCAAAGACTTGTAACGATCCTAATACTCACCAATTACAACTCTTTTAACTAAATTACAACTAATAATTGGAATTCAGTTCAAAGACTTGTAACGATGCAAATACTCACCAATGACAACTCATTTGATTAAATTACAACTCATAGTTTTAATGCGGTTCAAAAACTTGTAATGACCCAAATACCCACCAATTACAACTCTTTTAATTGAATTAGAATTCATAGTTGTAATTCAGTTCATAAATTTGTATAGACCTAATTACCCACTAATTACAACTCTTTTAACTAAATTATAACTCATAATTGGAATTCAGTTCGAAGAACTGTAACAATTCAAATACTCACTAATGACAACTCTTTTAACTGAATCGTTCAAAGACTTGTAACAATACATATATGCACCAAGTAGAACTCTTTTAAATAAATTACAACTCATAGTTGCAAATCAATTCAAAGACTTGTAACGATCCTAATACTCACCAATTACAACAGTTTTAATTAAATTACAACTTATAATTAGAATTCAGTTCAAAGACTTGCAACGATCCAAATACTCACCAATGACAACTCCTTTAACTAAATTACAACTTATAGTTTTAATGCGGTTAAAAAACTTGTAATGACCCAAATACCCACCGATTACAACTCTTCTAACTGAATTAGAATTCATAGTTATAATTCAGTTCATAGACTTAAAACGACCTAATTACCCACCAAGTACAACTCTTTTAAATAAATTAAAACTCTTAGTTGTAAATCAATTCAAAGACTTGTAACGATCCTAATACTCACCAATTACAACTCTTGTAATTAAATTACAACTTATAGTTGTAATTCAATTCAAAGACTTGTCAGGCCCAATTGCTCACATTTTAACTAAATTACAAGTCATAGTTTTAATTCAGCTCAAAGACTTGCAATGATCCAAGTACGCACCAATTACAACACTTTTAACTAAATTACAAATCACAGTTGCAATTCAGGTCAAAGACGTGTAACGGCCCAATAAGCCACCAATTGCAACTCTTTTAACTAAATAACAACTCATTGTTCTAAATAAATTCAAAACATGTAACTATACGATTAGCCACAAATTTCAACTCTTTTAACTAAATTACAGCTAGTTCATAGACTGGTAACGGCCCAATTACCCACAAATTACAACTCTTTTAACTAAATTAGAAATCATAGTGGTAAATAAATTCAAAGACTTGTAATGGCGTGATTACCCACCAATTACAACTCTTTTAACTAAATTACAACTCATAATTGTAATTCAGTTCAAAGACTTGTAACTATCCAAATATTCACATATGACAACTCTTTTAACTAAATTACAACTCATAGTTTTAATTCAGTTCAAAGACTTGTATCAACAAAAATATCCACCAGTTACAACTTTTTGAAATAAATTACAACTCATAGTTATAAATCAATTCAAAGACTTGTAATTACCCAATTATTCGCAAATTACAACTCTTTTAATGAAATTACTACTCATGGGTGTAAATCGATTCAAAAACTTTTAACGATACAATTACCCATTAATTACAAATCTTTTAACTAAATTACAATTCATTGTTGTAATTCAGTTCAAATACTTGTAACGACTCAATTAGCCACCAATTACAACTGTTTAAACTAAATTACAACGCATAATTGTAATTCTGTACGAAGAATTGTGACGAACCGATTACCCACTAATTACAATTCTTTTAACTAAATTGCAACTCATGCTTGTATATTAATTCAAATACTCACCAATTACAACTCCTAGTTGTAATTCAGTTGAAAGACTTATAACGATTCAAATACGCACCACTTACAACTCCTTTAACTAAATTACAACTCATAATTGTAAATCAATTCAAAGACTTGTAACGACCATAATACTCACTAATTAAAACTCTTTTAACTAAATTACAATTTATAGTTCTAATTCAGTTCAAAGACTTGCAATGACCCAATTACTCGTAAATTACAACTCTTTTAACCAAATTACAAGTCATGGGTGCAAATCTATTCAAAAACTTTTAACGATACAATTGCCCACAAATTACAAATCCTTTAACTAAACTACAACTCATAATTTTAATGCGGTTCAAAAACTTGTAACGACCCAAATACTCACAAATTACAACTCTTTTAACTGAATTAGAATTCATAGTTGTAATTCAGTTCATAGACTTGTAACGACCTAAATACCCACCAATTACAACTCTTTTAACTAAATTACAACACATAATTGGAATTCAGTTCAAAGACTTGTAACGATCCAAATACACACCAAAGACAACTCTTTTAACTAAATTACAACTCATAGTTGTAATTCAGTTCAAAGACTTGTAACGATACAAATATGCATCAAATACAACTCTTTTAAATAAATTACAACTTATAGTTGTAAATCAATTCAAAGACTTGTAACGATCATAATACTCACTAATTACAACTCTTTTAACTAAATTACAACTCATAGTTATAATTCAGTTCAAAGACTTATAACGATTCAAATATGCACCACTTACAACTCTTTTAACTAAATTACAACTAATAATTGTAAATCAATTCAAAGACTTGTAACGTACCCTAATATTCACCAATTAAAACTCTTTTACCTAAATTACAACTCATAGTTCTAATTCAGTTCAAAGACTTGTATTGACCCAATTACTCCAAAATTACAACTCTTTTATCTAAATTACAACTCATGGGTGTAAATCAATTCAAAAACTTTTAACGATACAATTGCCCACAAATTACAACTCCTTTA
>JAOYND010032413.1:0-12007 GCA_025802135.1 Lagerstroemia fauriei | reverse complement strand
GAAGCAGAACAACATATGCATCCTGGCAAGCCACAGAATAATGTAATTGCCAAGTCAAGTGTCGCCTAATCTCATCCCGTAGCTAAAGAACTCGATTTGTAAGACCGTGCTAGTTTTGTCAATTGCCAAGTGAAGTCTCACCTAATTTCATTTGTTTTATCATAAGTTACATCAACTGCCTTTATTGCCTTCATCCTCATTATGTTTTTCAGAAGTTTCTCTGCATTTTGTCTTCCTAATTTACAGTGTGTGTATTCTGTTAACCCATGCCGCTTAATCAAAACAGACAGAGGCGTATGAATGGATAGGGACGGAGAAAATTTCATCGGAAGAATCTCAACTACATAAAGGTGACTTCTTCAAGCATACTCAAGAATCTCGAAAAAATGCTCTGAAGATGCGTCGTTGATCTTTCACATACCGACATGTTACATGGATGAAGGCAAGTTAACGCCTATTATTTACCCAAATCCATACTGTCCTGAACAATACAGAAAAGAAAATCATCAGGAAGCATTCCAATCTTCCTGATCCATCCCCCAAGAACTCCCCTGCATTCTTCCACTTCAATGCGGATGCCTCAGTGGCCGATTCCTTGCCCCTTCTGCACTGCTCCTTGAGTACCACTATTTTAGGCTTATCCTCGGGGATGTCTCTCTCAAGTTGTTTAATCTTCTGAGTTAGATCTGCAGTAATATCGTCCCTAGCCTTCACAAATTTGAGCTCGTAGCTGGCACATATATCTGTATGGCTACCACTTTCATCAATCAACCTTTCAATCTCCGTATCTGATATTGCTTTGTCTTTATTGGACGGTAGTCAACAAGGGCAGGCGATCTGCACAATGTATATGATGGATGCATTATCATTATTAAACTGGTAAAATTGACAACCCAACTACTGGATGGAGATAAAGAAGCAAAGCAGGAATTCAAAGGCAAGCTCAACGAACATCTACAGTATTTCGGCGATGTTCAACCGAGACTCGGGGATCTTATTGGAGAAGCTCCAGCGCTTAGAAAACTGATAAAAATTCAAGGACAAAAGTCCCTACTTTTCCCCCTAAGAAACGACCGAAACATTCGAGGTCCACTCCACTCGATCCATACAGCTCTTCATCTCTTCCTGGGGTGAGGACTGTCTCACAGTTAACTAATTTAATGAGATCTGTGTAGCTGCCATTTCTATCAGTTATTCAACCTCCACTTGACATTGCTTTTTCTTTATTGGATAAAAAAAACTCAGCCAGGGAAGATGGTTTACGCATGATGATGGATGAGCACTATCATAATTAAATTGGGAATTCAGGAATATATTTCTTTAAATTGAGGAATAAAATAATCTTAATGAAAATTAAATCATAAGCAAGTGGACCAGAGTTTCCGTAAGGAATCATAGCATTGAAAAATCTTGATTTTGTTAACTTTAGTTTGGGAAAATTGACAGCCTCAGCACTAGAAGGAATCACTGGAGCGCAAATTCAAAGGAACAGCTGGGTTATTTCCCCGATGGTCTACAGAGACTCGGGGATCGTATAGGAGAAGCACCAATGGCAATGTGATCCCAGACAGCAAGTCCACTCAAAAGAGCTTCCAAGTCTACAGAGAACAAATACAGCGAACCCAGGTCAAGTTTGGAGGACCATTCCTCAAAATTCAGATAATCACACCTATTTTATGTTGCTTCCTTTATTGTACTGTCCAGAGTTCATAAAGGAAAGTGTCCACGATAAACATATATAGATTACTGCAAAGCAAAAGGAAACTTGAGGTAGAAAAAAGCAGCAACAGGTTGAGCTATAAGCCGGCTAAAGCAACAAAGCAATGGGCCATTATCAGATCATCTCTATAGTCTTGCTTTACGTTACCCACCGTTATTTTGCTTAATGCTGCCCTTATCGGATGCTTATTTGTGATTGATTGCATAACAGCTACATATAACTGCAACGTGCATATGTGGATTTTGGATGCTCTTAAGTTGACGATAATTTTAATGAAGTGTGCAGGACGGCAAAAGCAACACTCAAAATTGTCTCAACGTTAAAGCACCTGCATCACAAAGACCTCCGCGCAGAAACACAAAGATGTCACCACGATACGAGGCACAAGACTCCTAATGCAAGGGGCAACCCTGAGGCAAGATCTCGCTGCACAGCAACAAGACCCTCACGCAACGAGCAGCCCCGAGACAAGACCTCGCAGTGTGACAACAAGACCCCTGAAGCAACGGGCAGCCCTGAGGCAAGACTGCGAGACCTCGCGGCGCAACAACAAGACTGCTCAAGCAAGGGGCACAAGACCCCTCACGCAAGGGCTAGCTCCGAGGCAAAACCTCGTGGCACGACGACAAGACCCCTCACTGAAGCAAGGGGCACAAAACCCCTTACGCGATGGGCAGCCACGAGACAAGACCAACTACCATTTCTCAACAGAACATATTCTTGTTAACATCAATAAATGGACTCACAACCAACTACCCAGTTTCTAATTGCGCAAATTCACATAACTATAGCATTGCAGATCAGAACTTAACTATAGCATCGGTTAAAGGTGCAGGTATATTTCCACTCCTGTAGCAATATCTAACTCTTGTCATCTTAAGCTATCACAATTTCCTTCTACTTTCTTTCTATTTCTTCTCCCATTTCTATTTCCGTCTCCTCGCTCTGGTCCACCATTTCATGCTTCCCAAGTGGACACCCTGGAGCATATAAGGTGCAGAAAATCTCCACACGCACCATACTAATTGACGAAGGCCGATTGCTTGACTCTTCTGTGTTGCTCCTTGAGTGCCACTATTTTAAGTCACCCTGATGTGCCTGATGTTTCCAAGTCATAAGGTTCAGGCTGTTGTCCCCCCAGATCTAATGCCATCACAGTCTGCTCGGGATGACCTGACCTCGACGGACCCCCTTCTTGACAAAGTCAGTGCACGTGGTTGCTGGTGCGATACTTGTAAGCAGCATGATCCCGCACATCAGTTTGTTCATCATTCCATCAATTCTCTACTCACTGCCACTATCATCTATTAATCTTTGTCAACTAACAGTCAATCCCACTTTGCCAGCTCATGATCATCATCCCATAAAGGCTGATCTAACAATCCACCCCAGGTCTTTGCAAGTTTTCAGTTGCTTCACTTGTCCTATCTTTGCTTCGAAGCTCGGAGTTCCAATCTCAAAGACCTGCACCATCGACAGGGCAGTGATGGGAGTCGGGTTTGTGATGGTGCTCGAGAGTGTGAGCAGAAAAATCTAAAAGTTTAAGCTGATAGGATGGTGGCATCATTCTCTTATAAATCATGTTTCAATCTCTTATTTGCTCAAAGTTATATTGACTCTAGAATCTTTAAACCATCCCATATCTATGTCAGTCAAAAGGACATACTTGAGGGTGTTTTCGAGGTGGAAGTTTGCATACCACACTATGTTATCGTTTTTCCCATCAGAATTTGATCTTGTCCGATGAACTGTTGTTTTCATTCACCTCTGTTTCTGGATGTTGTCCATGATAACCCGTATGCAGATGATCACTGGATCGGTATTTGTTAAGCAGCAGGATCTGGCCATCACTCACTCTGTTAATCATTCCATCAATCCTCTGCTCGCTGCTAACTATTAATCTTTTTACTGTTAAGTAAAAGTTTCATTAATAGAATAACTGTACAGAAGCTGTGAAAAGAAGTTTGAGAGCCCAAGACCATATTTACAATAACCCTGAAAAAGATAATCAGCATCCCTGATAAGTATCCGGATGGTACTTATCGAAGAGTATCTGGTGGTTCAATGGACTCGGCTTTAATAAGTTCAGTCTTTTTTTTAGGCCAGACAAGAATCATGTGGGATCATGGGGCATGACATACATTATCATTACGGTTTCTCTTTTCATTCATCACATACCAACTCAATTTGGTCTGCTGAAAGCACACGGGCGCAGTCTAGATCATCATTCGATCAGAATCTGCCCTTGTCCATCAACCAGATGTTCTCAAGCCCTCTGGTTCAGGCAGCTGCACCCTGATCCGCTGCTATACGGTCAGGTCATGGTGATCGTGACCTCGCGATCCCTCTTCTTGGCAGAGCCATTGCAGATGGTTGCTGGTGCGATACTTGTAAGCAGCACGATCCCGGGCATCAGTTTGTTCATCGTTCCATCAGTCCTCTCCACTCACTGCCACCATCAGCTATTAATCTCTATTGATTAACAGTTAATCTCACTTGTTCAGATGATGATCATCCACATATCTTGCCCAACAAAACGTCCTGCAGTCGAGACAAAACAATATTAGGTCAGAAGTTGACTTGACTAATAATTAAGAAAGAAAAGATAGATGTACAGATCACATTGTTCCTTGTTCAGTTGAGCTGTCATTGCAGCATTTGAAGGAGTTGGTCAATGGTGAATCGTTTTCACACCAGGTCTGCAACATCTTCTTCCTAATGTATTCAGTGGACAGCATATATAGAGACACAGACACACAGGCAAAACATACAAGTACCTGAATATTTGATGATCCAGTACCTCGTCTCACCCAGAAGAATCTTCTCCAGCCTACACAATCCATGGCTTCTTTGGATTTCGAGCTGAGCTGGGAGTTTCAAGATGGCCAGTAAATTGCCGGATCTTCAAGATTGCAAGTAAATCGCCATCCTTGATTTACACGCTCAGAGTATCGTTGTGTGCTGCTTCTTGTCTTGCAGACTCAACGATTCCTTTAACTTCTCCTCAATAAATTCCCCCTCCATACAATTACTTTCTTATTGTTCTTTCCCCCTTACAATTACTCTATCACTTGCCATCTCTCTATTCTCTTTGCTGTCTTTGCTGTTAACTTTTCATGGATGCTGGAAAACTGAACTTGCCTGAAAGGATTAACCATCCCGGTCATTTGCACCCGACTGGGATGGTCCTTTCTCGATATGATGGATCCTCTGGACGGTCCATCTGCAATATCTGCTTAAATGCCGTCAAGGAAGGAGACTTCCTCTACACCTGCGACACCCCTGACTGCGACTTCGTGATGGACATCTCCTGCAGTTCCATGAAGGCTGCAATATCCTACTACGGTCACGTGCACCCGCTGTGCTTCGTCGAGCGAGTCCCTTCTGATTTTCCATTGAGGTGCTACTCATGCTTGGAGATATCCAATGAGCTGATGTTCCGGTGCAGGGAGCGGTACTGTGGCTTCAACCTTCACCTCTTGTGCGGGCCATTGCTGATTGTCATCCCATACAGCCATGCTGGAATCGACCTGAACCTAACCCTCACAGACTCTTTTCTTGGCGGGGCCGATGCAGATGACTCCTGGTGCGATATCTGCGAGCAGCAGAGGGATCCTCGCCATTGTGTCTATCACTCGCCCGATCCTCCATTCACCGCCACGACTGACTGCATCTTGCCCCAGGTATGCACAGCTTAGACCCTGTTTAATTCTCAATCAGGCAGTCAAAGCTTGCAGGCCTGGTATCCAGTTGACGAGCGATATGCATTTCCTACCCAGATCATACGTGCACTTTCCAGTGAGCTCGGGGTTGTCCAACTGAGGACCGTGAAACAGCATGTTTTCGGCTTTGTATATAGTCGAGATTCCATCAAGGAATCCCCGGAAGCGGGTAAAGCAGAGGAGGAGGAGAACGCTGAGAATGATGGTAAAGCTGCAGAAGGAGCCAACAACCAATACGTCACTTTGAGCATTCAAGGAATACTTGACTCTGTAGAAATGGATGACAGGGAGATAATAGACAATACGATCGAAGAATTCGAAAGACACACGAAGAAGTGGAGAAAGCACCTCATACCTTTCCGGTTCGCAGACGAGGCCTTTAAGCAGTTCAAAGATCATGTTGCCATTGCAGGTGAAGTCACCATGCCATTAGCTTACTGGACAGCAAGTGATGACTATTATGTGCCGGAGGGAAATGACTTGATTCTCCTGCGTTTACACTATCTCTATCGACTGGTAATCAAGAAATACGGGGATTTTACTGCTGATAGCCGGCTTAGTAGCCCGGAAGCAAAAGCAATATTTCTCAATCTGTTCCTCAGTATCATAAGAGGCATGCAGTCTGTTCGTGTTTTCGAAGTCACAGATGATCTCCTCTGCAGTTGGCAGTGGTACTTAAAAGTCATGCACGATGCAGTAAATTTTAAGATTCAGCAGACCCTGGATGATCTGGAGAAGTTAGCACAAGTGTGCTACGCACTCAAATTGATCGAGGTTCGGAACAGCATCACTGGGAATCTCAATCAGCAAATCAAGCAACTCGTGAGGGAAATCGAAGAAGATAAACCTAAACTGGAGGCTCTTAAGGGGCATTACAGGAGATCCAAGGAATCGGCCTTCGTGAAGCATTGCTTGACCGAGGCTTCTGTATTGAACTGGAAGAGTCCAGGGGAGCTCCTGGGCCTGGATCCTGAAGAAGAAGCCAATTCTTCTTAAAGGACTTTCTTCTGTTGATCCGTTAATCCTTCTCCAGGCTACAAATGATCAGTTGATCCATTCTAAAAGAATCCGATCCCTGCTCTGCTCTCCCTGCAATGCCCTCCGGTTCAGGTTTATCCTTGTCTATCATCTGTTGATTTGAATCTGTTTTCTTGTCGACTTTGAACTTGATCAACTCTGTGGCAGTGGCAGAATGATATAGGCATCCTGCAATCATGGGATAATGTAATTGACAGGTCAAGTCTCACCGAATTCTATTCCGTAGCTAAACAATGCCGAGTTAAGTCTCACCTAATTTCATTTGCTTTTATCATAAGTTGCATCAACTGTGTCTGTTCCAGGACAGTGCCTCGTCTCCTTAATATGTTTTGCAGAAGTCCTCCGCACGCAATTCATTTCTGCAGCATTCTACCTGATTTTCCTAGTTTACAAAGTATGGTTTATGTTAACTTATGTTGCTTACTCGAAATAGATAGAGATGTAAGAATGGACAAACATGGAGAAAATTTCACAGAAGAAGCTCAACCACATACTCTAGTGTGAGTTCTTCAAGCAGCATAGATCGATCCTTCAGAAGCATTTTCATTTGAGATTTTTGAATGCACGCTCTGAAGATGCATTTTTGACCTTTCAAACACCGACATGTCACGTGGAACAAGACAAGTGAATCAAAAATTATTTCATCAAACCAATTTCGTCTTCAACGCTGCCTAATAGCGGTGCTTGGATGTTATTTCTTGAAAAAAAATACAGAAAAGAAAATCATTAGGACGCATTTCATTCTTCCTGATCCATCCCCAAGAACTCCCCTGGATTCTTCCACTTCAGCGCAGATGCCTCAGCCAAGCATTGTCTCATGAAAGATGATTTCTTGGCTCTTCCATATTGCTCCCTGAGTGCCTCTATTTTAGGCTTATCCTCGGGGATGTCTCTCTCGAGTTGTTCAATCTTTTGAGTTAGATCTGCAGTCATATCTTCTCTAGCCTTCACAAATTTGAGCGCATAGCAAGCATGTGCCAGCTGCTCCAGATTGTCCAAGGCAAAATGAACATCAAAACCAAGATTTCCGCCCATAAATTCCAATAAAAACTGCCAAAAGCAGAGAAGATCATCTGTGATTTCACAAATTTGCCGTCCTCGGATGCTTTGCATGAGCCACAGTAACACATTGAGAAAAAGTGCTTTTCCTATTGGACTAAGTGGGCTACCAGCAGTGAAATCCCCTTCTTTATTGATCACCTGTTGGTAGAGGGATACAAATTCAGGAAATACCAAGTTGCTCCCAACTCTAACGGGACTACGTTTTTCTGTCGACCAATGCACTAATGGCAGTGATGAGGGATCCATCACACAGGTGATGGCATGCTCCTTGAACTGTTTAAAGGCTTCATCAGAGAATTTAAAAGTTGTAACACCATCTATGCATTCAACTGACCTCCTTGTATCAAGTTCAGCACTAGCGCAATCTATGAGCTCCATGTCCTCCGGAGATAGTGAATCAAATATGAATTTACCATCAAAAGCAAGGTAAACATTAGTGTCTACATCTGCAGCCTCGCTCTTGGTCTTCCTTTCCACGATAACATCTTCACCATCACATTCTACGACGCTCTTCTCTTCTCCCACCTCTTGCTTTGTGGATCCTTGAGCAGTAACAAGGACAGTGCCTGTAACGTGTCCTCTCACAGTCCTCAGTTTTACCTCCCCATGGTCACCCTTGAGTGCCCCTACAATCTAACCAGCGAAGAGATACACATGAAAAAATATTAAATCTTGGACACAAGTGGAAAGGCAAAATCTAAACGATGGACTCGTACCTATGGCAAGAGGCAGTCAATGGTGGCAGTGAATGGAGGATCCTCAGAGCGATAGACACACTTCGTGGGATCACGACGCTCCTCACAAATATCACACCAGGTGTCCTCGGGATCAGCCCCATCAAGAAGGGCATCCATCAAAGTCAGGATCAACTCGTGACCGCTGTGATTAAATCGGATGGCAATCGGCATGGGCCCGCATGAAAGGTGCAGGCAGTAGCCACACCAATCCATGCACCTGAACATCAGCTCATGTGAAGACCCCTTACAGGAGCGGCACTTCAGCGAACGATACGGATTGACTCTCTCGATGAACAACAGCCAGTGGTCTTGTCCATTAAAACGTACCTCGCCTTTGATGGAGCTCCATGCAATGTCAATTATGAAACGACAGTGGGGGTCGGGGCAGGTGTCGCACGCATATATGTAGTCACCTATCAATAACTCCTCGGAGCAGATGCTACAGTAGTAGAAGGTTCTGAAGGGTTCTTCACTGAGCACACGAAGAACCAGCAATCCATGAGCGGGGTGGTTAATCCTCTCTGGCAAGTTCGGTTTTCCAGCTTCCATTTGATTTGAGCGAACGAGCGACTGATGGATCTGGATGATGAACTCCTTCCTGGTATGAGGAGAACTGTTTCTTTACTAGTCAATGTAAAATCTGTCTGTATGGCTACCATTTCCATCAATCAACCTTTCAATCTCCATACCTGACATTGCTTTATTTGTCTTTATTGGACGGTAGTCAACCAGGGGAGGTGATTTGCACAATGCACATGATGATGGATGCATTATTAAATTGGGAATTCAGGAACATATTTCTTTAAATTGAGGAATAAAATAATCTTAATGAAAGTTATATCATAAGCAAGTGGACCAGAATTTCTGTAAGGAATCATAGCATTGAAAAAATCTTGATTTTGTTAACTTATCGTTCGGTAAAATTGACAACCTCACCGCTAGAAGGGATCGCTGGAGGGCACATTCAAAGTAACATCTGGGTTATTTCCACGATGGTTCACTGAGACTCGGGGATCGTATCAGAGGAGCACCAAAAGCAATGTGATCCCAGACAGCAAGTCCACTCAAAAGAGCTTCCAAGTCTACAGAGAACAAATACAGCGAACTGACGTCAAGTGTTCATAAAGGAAAGTATCCACGATAAATATATATAAATTACTGCAAAGCAAAAGGAAACTAAGAGGTAGGAAAAGCAGCAAGAGGCTGAGCTATAAGCCGGCAAAAGCAACAAAGCAATGGGCCATTATCAAATCATCTCTATAGTCTTGCTTTACGTTACCCACCGTTATCTATACCTGAGACTCCATTAAGCAGTCCCAGGAAGCTGATAAAACAGAAGAGGAGGAGAATGCTGAGAATGATGATAAAGCTGCAGGAGGAGCCAATGACCAATACGTTACCTTAAGCATTGACACTTTGTTTGGATGGAGAAATTTGGAGGGATTTGGAGGGGAGGGATTTGATGGAATACTCGACTCTGCAGAAATGGATGACAAGGACGTAATAGACGATGCGATCGAAGGATTCGAAAGACACACGAAGAAGTGGAGAAAGCATCTCGTGCCTTTCCGGTTCTCAAACAAGGCCTTTACAGAGTTCAAAGATCATGTTGCCATTACAGGTGAAGTCGCCATGCCATTAGCTTACTGGACAACTGGTGATGATTATTATGTGCCAGAGGGGAACGACTTGATTATCCTGCGTTTACACTATCTCTATCAACCGGTAATCGAGAACTAAGGGATTTTACTGCTGATAGCCGGCTTGGTAGCCCAGAAGCAAAAGCAATATTTCTCAATCTGTTCCTCAGTATCATAAGAGGCATGCAATCTGTTTGTGTTTTCGAAGTCACAGGTGATCTCCTCTGCAGTTGGCAGTGGTACTTTAAAAGTCATGTGCGATGCAGTAAATTTTAAGATTCAGCAGACCCTGGATGATCTGGAGAAGTTAGCACACGTGTGCTACGCACTCAAATTCATCGAGGTCTGGAACAGCATCACTGGGAATCTCAATCAGCAAATCGAGCAGCTCGTGAGGGAGATCGATGAAGATAAACCTAAACTGGAGGCTCTGAAGGGGCATTACAGGAGGTCCAAGGAATCGGCCTTCGTGAAGCAATGCTTGACCGAGTCTTCCGTATTGAAGTGGAAGAGCAATGCTTGACCAATTCTTCTTAAAGGACTTTCTTCTGTTGATCCATTAATCCTTCTCCAGGCTACGAATGATTAGTTGATCCATTCTAAAAGAATCCACTGGTTCTTAAGAACCAATCCCGGCTCTGCTGTCCCTGCAGTGCCCTCCAGTTATCCTTGTCTATCTGTTGATTTGAATCTGTTTCCTTCTCCACTTAGAACTTGATCAACTTTGTGGCAGTGGCAGAATAATATAAACAGCCTGGCAAACATGGCATAATGTAAATTGACAAGTCAAGTCTCACCGAATTCCATCCCGTAGCTAAACAATGCCAAGTTAAGTCTCACCTAATTTCATTGACAAGTCAGTTGCATCAACTGCCTCTGTTTTGGAACATTGCCTCCTCTCCTTAATATGTTTTGCAGAAGTCCTCTGCATGCAATTCATATTCATAGGCATTCTACCTGATTTTTCCTAGTTTACAAAGAATGGTTTCTGTTAACTTATGTCGCTTACTCAAAATGGATAGAGCTGTAAGAATGGACAGAGATGGAGAAAATTTCACAGAAGAATCTCAACCACATACTCTAAGGTGAGTTCTTCAAGGAGCATAGATCGATCCTTCAGGAGCATTTTTAGTTGAGATTTTCGAATGCACCCTCTTAAGGCACATTATTGATCTTTCAAACACTGACATGTTACGTGGAACAAGACAAGTGAATCGAAAAACATTTCATCAAACCAATATCGTCTTCAACCCTGCCTAATAGCGGTGTTTGGATGTTATTTTTCTTTTAAAAAAAGGAAATTACAGAAAAAGAGAACCATTAAGTACACTTCATTCTTCCCCATCCATCCCCAAGAACTCCCCTGCATTCTTCCACTTCAATGCGGATGCCCCAGCCAAGCATTGCTTCACGAAGACCGATTCCTTTGCTCTTCTGTATTGCTCCTTGAGTGCCTCTATTTTAGGCTTGTCCTCGGGGATGTCTCTCTCAAGTTGTTCAATCTTTTGAGTTAGCTATGCAATAATATCATCTCTAGCCTTCACAAATTTCAGTGCATAGCAAGCACGTGCCAGCTGCTCCAGATTGTCCAGGGCGAACCAAATATCAAAACCAAGTTTTCTGCCCATAGATTCCAAAAAAAACTGCCAAGCGCAGAGAAAATGACCTGTGATTTCACAAATTTGCTGTCCTCGGATGCTTTGCATTAACCCCAGTAACACATCGAGAAAAACTGCTTTTCCTATTGGGCTAAGTGGGCTACCAGCAGTGAAATCCCCTTCTTTATCGATCACTTGTTGGTAGAGGGATACAAACTCAGGAAATACCAAGTAGCTCCCAACTCTGACAAGACTACGGTTTTCTCCATACCGCTGAGCTAATGGCAGTGCTGACTGATGGATCACACAGGTGATGGCATGCTCCTTGAACTGTTTAAAGGCTTCATCAGAGAATTTGAAAGTGGTAACACCATCTTCAACTGGCCTCTTTTCATAAAGTTCAGCCCCAGCGCAGGTAGCAAATCAAATATGTTATTTACCATCAGAAATAATGTAAACATTATTGTCTACATCTGCAACCTCGCTCTCA
>JAOYND010032315.1:0-12008 GCA_025802135.1 Lagerstroemia fauriei | reverse complement strand
TCCTTTTATTTACTTTATTACAATATATATAATAACTTGGATATAATTATATGCATACGTACCTCAACTCGTTTCTGTAATAAATATGAGAATCTAATATCAGACAGCTCACGCAAAACACACATCCACGCACGGATCTTAAGCACGAACAAATTACTTCAATTCAACGGAATAATAAAAAGACACACCCATCTAGACAACACAATTCACATCAAGTGCAAATACATACAAGGATCTCAAACGAGCCGATGCATCGGACTTGACAAACAATTAGTATAGTCATGGGGTCACATTTCCCCCGTGACAGGGTTCTGGCGGTATCGATACTCCGCTCTCTGACTATACCACGCCCCGCGCCCAAATCAATAGCAATCATTTTTTTATATATATCTCCCGGTGCACTTCACCTACACCACCACAACCGCGAGGGCCGCCTATGATCCTCGATCCACTGGTGGTAAGAGTCGAACCTAGATCTCATTTGTCTTTTTCTTTTCTTCTTTTTTTTTTGGCCCATTTCTATTCCGCCGGCTTAGCGATCACCATGGCTACACTCAATCAATTTACATCATGAAATCCAATCAATAGTACAATCAACACAATAACACACATGTCCAAAATCAACACACAATCAGATAGAGTCAACACCTAGATAGACAAGGTCAACCAATCACAACCGATCAAATATTCAATCATAACACTAAATATAATACCGTTAATATCATACAAAATAAATTAATATAACCATGTGTGTGTGTATATATATATAGTCATACACTAGCCCACAATGTCAGCAGTCAATCAGTCACACTTAAATAATGTATTCAATCATTTACCATTCCACGTAACATATATATTTATATCATTTTACAATAAAAAATAATACTCACCAAGCTTAGCCTTCGATTTTGAACACTCAGCTTCTGCATTTCCTAACAATTGCGAGCAAAGGAATAGATCACGTTACACATATGCATTCTGGCTTCATAATTCATATGTTTCTCTACCCTTTTCTTTTACTAGCCCAATCTCATTTAAATAATATACCTTGAGTTATTCCTTCAACGAGTGAGATCATAAATAACTTCATTTTACCTTAGAAATCCTTCACGGTTTAACTTAAAGAAAATAATTTCTAATTATTACAATTGTCACTCAAATTCGTTTTAGGGTAGCTAAAGGATAGCTAATTAGAGAAAAGAACCAACTTCTCCTTATTGATTAATCCAGCTTCACATTTTATCATTTTAATGCAATTAAAAGATCAATCAGCAAAAGTTAGTTTCAAATGTTCAATTTTTAAATACCACGTAACCATGTATTGGACGGCCAAATAAGATTCATGAATATTCATAAGCCCTTAAATGAAGTCAACTCTAACTAATTTAACAAAGTAAAGGAATTAGAAGTGAGCTCATTGAAATTAAAACTTGATCAAGAGCCTTAGTTCTACTTATAATCCTAATATCTTTACCCAAGCAATTCAAGACTCATACCATTCATTGTACAGAAAAAAAAATCACGTAAAGAACTTTGAGAAATCAATCATACATACCTAAGAATAGCTAGAAGCATATTGAACTAATTTAGTTCTTCATCCTTTGCATAAGCAACCCAACTGGAAATATCTCCCAGCCCATCTCCTTCCCGAGCACCCAAATGTCCCCAAAATCGAATCGTCCAAATTCGTAGAAAAATTTAGAAAGGAAATAAGAACTCACCTAAAAGACTTGAATCTCGAAAAAGAAAATCCGAGCTTCTCTCCTTCTCTCTATTCCTTGGCTCCTCTCGGCACTCTCCTCCGCTACTTCTCCATTTCTCTCCGTTTTTCTTTTTTTTTTTTCTCTCTGAGCTCTATGTTCGGTGGGTTTGCGGGGGAAATTGGCCGAATACCCAAGAGTGGAAGGGAAGAAGATATTTTGTGGGGTTTGTCAGATGGAGCAGGAAAATTTAATATAAAAAAAAACTAATGGGCTTAAATAATCATGTTAGGCTTGAACGGGCTGGGCTCATAGTTCACGGGTTTACATCTGATACCACTTGTAAGATCGATCACCCTGGGAACTCTGATACTACTTCTGTTGAGATCAAAATCAACACGTGGGAACATAACATAATTACTTTATTGATCAAAATAATTACATCAAACATTGCTTGAATTTAAATTACCAAGATTCACACTCGCACAAGACACCACACAATACATTATTATTTTTCCTACACCCACTCGAGACATACGGAGACAACTCACACACACATGAACACTTCACACACACACGCACTCCACTCTCCCCAATCACACCTCACCCTCTCACTCTCACTTGCCACTTATCCCACTTGCCCAAGACAAGGCAGCCCACCCGGGCCAACCCTATTTATAATTGATCATGTTGGTGACTTCCGCCGACTTTGTTCCATCCAGAGACTTCTTGCTCTCTCCTCTTTATTTTATTAATTTATTACATAGGCATACTGATTCTTCAAAGCATTGACGTGCCACAAGAAAATTATTTAGAATTCTAGAAAAATTGTAGGAATGAGACGGTGATGATTATTCATCGCCTTCATGGCCCTCCGCCGCTGCCGCTTCCACCCCGCCATATCCCGACCAGCCCCCTGCTCTCCTCCAACCCCCACGAGCTCGTCCCTTTCCTCGAGTTCAAGCTCTACCGGTACCCTGAACAACTGCCGGACCCGACTGGATTCCCCGCTCCACGGCTCTTCTCCACCCATCTTCCATATCAACTGTTGCCGGATTCCGTCCACCGGTCGTGATGTCGGGTAATGTCATAGTCTTTCGAATTCCACTGTTTCATACATCCATAACCATTTGTATATTTAATGACGATCTTTCTAATAAATTATAAATATTTTGATGCGTTACTAAATTAAATAGCGTGAGTACGAATTGAAATTCAGGTTTAAAGATATCAAAAAATATGTTTTTATTGTTGAAATCGAATAATAAGACAATTTATGAAAGACAATGTCATATTTTTACATGAATTTAGTCAATCTTTGATGCATCAAGTTTTTTCGAGTTCATATTTTTCGGGTCAATTTTTTCCACCATAAAACCCATCTGGAATTTATATTGGACCTCATGAATTCGATCCTTCAGGTTAGTTTATGTCGATTTCCTTTTTCAATTTTTTGATTTTTCAATTTTTCATTTACGCAGGTGACTTACATATGCAGGAACCCGCTGGATACGGTCATGTCGTCTTGGCATTACTTGACCAACGCCGGGCCCAGGGTCCGGACCGGCGACTGGCCCATCGACGAGCTGTTCGATTACTTCTGTCGGGCGATCTAAGGGTTCGGGCCATTCTGGTCCCACATGCTAGGCTACTGGACGCCGAGCTCGGAGATGCCCGACAAGGTGCTGTTCCTGAAATACGAGGACCTGAAGGACGACATTGTCGGGAACCTGAGGAAGATTGCAGGCTTCATGGGAGTCCCGTTCTCGGAGGGGGAAGAGAAGGCCTGGGTCGTCGAAGAGATCGTGAGGATGTGCAGTCTGAGCAACTTGAAGGAGTTGGAGGTGAACAAGACGGGGAGTTGCATGCCGCTCTTCCAGAACAAGTATTACTTCCGGAAGGGCGAGGTCGGGGACTGGGTTAACTATCTCACCCCGGCTATGGCAGCTCGTACGCAGCGCATCATGGAGGAGAAGTTGAGCCCGTTCGGGTTGACATTCTGTATCTCACACGAAACCCGGAACAGTCAGCCATAAGGTCTTGGCATCTTCGGTAGTCTGGAAACCTCCGTGTCGAGTCGTGAAGTCGGTAATCGCGTCCGGCCAGTCAGGTATAAAGGTCAGGCCCCGGAATGTATACCTTCTGCTTGTGACCATGAAAGAAATTTGAAGGTTTTCTTGGCGCGCTACTGGGAAACTGAGCAGGGATTAGTCTCAGCGAATAGTGTTACGAAAATGAGGCGAAAAGGCAAATAGGCAACAAAGAATAAATAAGAAGAACACACAGATTTACGTTGAAAACTCTTGACGGAAAAAACCACGGGCAGAGGAGAAACGAATCCACTATAGAGAAAAAATCAGTACAAGAGGGTGGAGACAGACTCTTTTTTTTCCTTACGCTCAATATTCTCTCACTCACTCACTCAGTCAGTAAGAAACCTAAACTCACCAAATAAATAATGTAAGGGAACCCTAATTACAAAGTGGGTTTGAACCAGATAAGGGCCGGACCCAATGGAATTTGCATCACAAAATTAACAAATAGTTTGAGGATATTGTGTGGAAGATAAGATTTATGCATGTCTGCAACAGTTCTGATCTTTGCAGCAATCATTCTCAGCAATGGTTCAATCACGCCACAACCCAGACAGTGACTTGCTAGATAGATAATAACAGGACTACTTAGTCAGTGAATTGCGCGAAAATAACGCTCATTCATGAACAATTTCTCAAGAAGCGGTAAATTCCAAACTATTTTCGTGAATATTGTTCTGAGAACTCATCTTTAGCTTGCACTTTTAGCTTTGAATAGAAAACGCATTTTGAAAATGTTCTTTAACAAAAAAAAATTGGAAAATGCATCTACAAAATGCACTTTCTATACAAGACTAAAAATGCAGTTTAAAAATACGTTTTTAGAACGGTATTCACGAAAATAGTTCATAATTTATCATTTTTTTTAAGAAATTGTTCTTGAATTAGCGGTATTTTTGCACAATTCACTACTTAGTTACACAATATTCTGGTCAAGCTAAGCTGAAGAGAGGCGAAGCTCGACTCCGTATATGTTTCTGTCTGTTACCAACACGAGTCTATTGCGTCGAATCGGAGCTTGGATAGTTCGTGATTTTCTGGGCAAAAAAAATAGTTCGTGATAGATTAGAGAATTCTCGGATAGTTCATGCTTTTCTAGGCAAATATCCTTTTCAAAAAATTAAAGATTTAATTTCAAAAGAAAAGAAAATTAAAAATTGGCCCTTCAAACTTAGTAGAGCCAACCCAAATGGCCCTCTCGTGTTTGCTCATTCAGTCAGAGTTGGCAGCTCGTGAAATTCGATGGGACAATTGAAGGTGTACAACATACATTTGAAGATATTTAAACATGATGCTGATGGTGAGAATTTGTAGTTCGATGCGAACATTCATTAATTGAGAAAGAAACATTATTGATCTGATTTGAGTGTCTATCATCAAAATTTGTTGAATTTTCCGATACTAGATAGAGAAAAAAAATGCTAGAGCTTATTTCCACCATAAGCGTCATGCCACACACATGTAATATTTGATGTCAAAGTTTCATAAAATATTTTAAGAACATTCTGCAGAGTCAAAAGGATTATGTAAAAATATTTCATGAAATTATTTTTCATCTGTGCACTGTACATTCAATTCAATTCCTATGGAGATTTTATTGGAAGCAAGGAATTAGAATCTTATGATTTTAAAATTGAATTTGGATTCCTATGATACTGAGACAAGTAAAACATTGCCACATTGAGCTTTCTCTAAACAAGAATTATTATCTTTAGATTACACTAAATTAAATTCTATAAAAAAATAAAAGATAATAGCTTATGAAGAATAATAAAAAAACCCACTTTTTCAGGGGAAAAAAACCCTGATTTTAGTCATTTCATTCGGATTCTGAACATCGTGTCCAACTCATCTTCTCTACTTGTACATATACAAGCACTAGGGATCTTCACGTGCCACGCACAAAGAATATCAACTCAAAGCAATTGAACAGATTTTTAATGTATGCCATCCCTTTTTTTTGGGCAAGTGACTTGAATGTAATAGTACAGGTAACTGATGTGTTTTAAGTGTGACTACATCTTATTGAAGGTTAAAAATAATTTGTTAATTGAAAATATAATTGATAAAGTTCAGAAAGGAAGAGCTTATAAAAGAGGAAAAGAAGGAACAAAAATAAAAGGTAGGGAAAGGGGGAAGAGTCAGAGACAGGGTTTCGAATCTAGAAACAATAGGAAAATCAAATCAATTGTTTTCATTCTAAGTTAGAAGATGATATGTATTGTATCAAAATTTTATCTCGAATGAAATAATAATGAATTTTAGAAAAAAGAGATGGCGTGGCATGGCATCAGTCAAATACAATACAGATTTTGGATAAAAATATCCCTTTAAAAATTAATTTGTAAAAAAGGATTCATGACAAAATATTTTGCTGAATGCCGTGTTAAAATTGTATTTTGAAGAACATTGTTTTGATCTACTTTGCTTTCAAGAAAAGGCTCTGTAGACCTATTTCCACATTCCTGCGTCCACACTGTTCCAAGCTTCTTTCTGCAACCTTCTATTGAGGCCAGCATAGAAAGACAGGTGTAGAGAGGAACTCAGCTTCAACAGGAAATGGAGAGCAACGTGAAGTTAATTCCATTAGAGCTGAATCCAAGAGAACTGCATCCTTGGTACAATATAAGCTACTGGATTCGAATGACGATCTCATGGAACTCGTTAAAGGGACTAATGTCATATGGGAAAGACATAAGGAAAATCATGAGAGCATAACAACCGCTGCGGATACTGCTGCCATCCAACAAGAGGAAGGCCGTGTAAACGAATAGGTAATTGAGGTCCAATTCGAATCAAATAAATTACATTATTCAATGTTATATATATAGTTTAGTAGGAATTAGTTACAATGATATGTTTTTACGAGTTTTAACATGATAGGTGAAAGTCGTAGAATTAATAAAAGAAGAATGAATAATTTTTTAGAATAATTATTGGGATCATTTTTAATATAAACATATATGGTATATCTTCACGTTATTGTAAATGATATGATAGGAACTGAGGAGATCGAAACTAGCAGCTTGGGGACTCAACATAGTAAAGGAATTGTTCAAATGGAGTTAAGTATTCTTTTCTGTTGTAGAATAATATATATTATGTTATATATAATTATGACATCGTCTTTTACGAATACGCATATATATGCATATATGATTAGCAGCAGATTGCATGCGTATATATAAAATTGCATGCCCAGATATATATAAATTTGCATTACATGGCTAAATGCATGAAATTATTAATTTACAAATGCAGTAGACTATGTAAATTATATTCAAAATCGAAACATAAGAATGACATGGTTTTTTATTGCTATGAAATTTATAAGTTAGTGTGTGTATTATTATACATATTATGCATTATTGTATGTGATTGCAAATAGCCATGGTGACCGCTAAGCCGGCGGGCTAGAAATAGGCCAGAAAAAGAAAAGAAAAGAAAAGAAATGATAAAGAAAAGTGGAAGGAGAGAGATATTTAATTTACCATCGATGTCCAACAAGGTAATTTACCGTTAGTTTCCAATGAGATATAAGAATAAGATAATTAAAAATTGCTCTTACCGCCAGAGGAAAATGGGTGGTCCCGCGGAGTGTGGTGTGTAGATGAAGGGCATCGAGAGATGGGAGGAAGAATATATTGATTGAGGCATGAGGTTACGGTATTGTTGGAGAGAGGTAGTATTGATATCGTCATAACTCTGTCGCAGAGGGAGTGTGACCTCATGGCTATTGTTTGTTATGATTGATTGTATGTATTGCATATATAGTAATTGTGGAATATAATTATTGTCATCTTGTTGTGATTTGATAATACGCATTGTGCCAATAATTTTAATTAAAATATTGTTATACTTCAGAAATCTGTACTCACTGAGCCCGCAACTCACTCCATGCAATATTTTCTTTTCCAGAAAAGTAAAGAAAGGATAAGCCGCTCAGTTGCCATTTTTGTGTCGGGATCAGCATTACGCCTTTTTAATAACTAGGCTATCATGGTATGTATAGTAGAGGTGTGAAGCTTTGTATATAACGTTACGACCTGAACTTTTGGTTTGATTGTTCACATATTATAGAAAAGATGTGTTGTGATTATAAATAGACGAAATTCATCGTCCAAATTGCGTCCATGTAGTGTCCAAATTTAAAAGTGATGAAAAATGGACAATAAATAGACCAAATGGGATAGACACCTATATGTTCTCTTTTTTTTTTTGCCAGGAAAGAAAAATCATTTACTCATCTCAACCATTGTCAAAGTTTACATCAGATCGTACAAAACTAGAGCTCCCAGAACACAACACATCAGCAATCAACAAAGACTTCAAGGAAGATGAAATATTCTCAACCCAATTGGTCAGACACCTCCCCTCTTAAGCCATTGCGAAACGCAATTTGCACATTGATTAGCTGATCTCTTAACCAAACTATTGTGTAATGAATCAAAGAGAGCTCTATCTTTTCGGGCTTTCTTCAAGCGAGGCTCAATTTGCCAAGTTACAGCTTCTGTATTACTTGTCATAGCCTTGAAGACAATCTCATAATCAGTTTCAATCATCACATGCTTCCACTTCATCTGTGCAGCAAATTGAATACCTTCATGCATTGCAAGAGCTTCAACCAGTTCAGCAGAGAAATTAGAAAAGTTCTTCCCCAGTCCTCCAATCAGCTCTCCTCTATCATTTCGAGCAACTATACCTATTCCATAAGCTCTTGTTAAATGATCAAAAGCTCCGTCACAGTTAACTTTGACCATACCCATTTCAGGTTTCTTCCAATGACTACTTGGACCATTCAAATCAAATTGAGACTTTTGGGAAACAACTTGAGTACGACTAAGCCCAGAGTAAGCCCGAAATTCAGCAACAGCACATCGAATTTTACCAATAGCTCGATTGATCTGAGGCAACCTTTTCTAAAAAAACAGCATCATTTCTCTCCTTCCAAATGAATCATAGAGTAAAAGCAACAATCTACAAGAAAAATGGACAATAAATAGATGAAATGGGATAGACACCTACATGTTCAGTTAGCGTCCACATGTGGACGATAAAAACTAATAAATTTTATCGGCCAATTTCATGGATGGTGAGTTTGAATCTATTTTGGTTAAACCTTCCGTCCACTTTGTTGGCATTTTCGTCCAAATTGAAGTCCACCGAATTTGTGTATTGTAATTTTTGTCCATCTTGCTTGAACTTTAAAATTGTTTCAAATGATAATTTCCATTTCAAATAATTCTCAAGAAAATAATAATAAAATAAGGATTATATAAGAGATGAATTCATCTATTAAATGCATGCAACATTTACAATATACAAATACAAAAAAGAGAACCAACTCAAGTGGTAAGGCACTTATTCCCTTTAAACAAAGGTCTCGGGTTTGAGTCTTTGTGGATGGAGAAAACTCATGCTGAGAAAGTTTTACCCCTTAAATGGGCCGACCCGGCTCGAACTAGATTAGTCAATAGCCCAATGGGCTTCTGGATACCATTGGTACACACCAAAAAATACAAAAAAGAGAAATAAAATTCATATTGAAGAAAATAACTACAAAATCCACTATATTCCCTAATTTTATGTATATAATTCATTGTCACTTCCTTCCATGGTGGATCTCGAATCACCATCGTTCGGCGATGATTCATCAGGGCAGGCGATGCAAGGGAGGTAGGCGATGAAGCGGGTGTAAACTAGCAACTGGAACACCATAACTGGAATCAAGGATAAAAAAAATTACCATAACTGGAATCAAGGATAAAAAATTAGATGACCAGGAAAGTGACCATTCAACCACCAGCATCAAAAACCAAAAGGATGAATACATACCTTGTAAATATAGGAAGGATTTGTGTTGGAGTCTTCAGAGTTATAGTACAAGTCATTTATCTCGATGTTGAATATGATAAACTGAATGAAAATATGAACAACAACTAATACAAGTAATAAAGATGAAGATTTGAACGCTGCAAAACGAAGAAAAGGAGGAAGAGGAAAGGAGAATAAGGTGGAGGGAATTCAAATAAGATGATAGAGAGGATATTGACTGCTCAAATGTTTATAAGGGCCAAATAATTTGCTGAAAGTGGATGGTAAGAAGTACTTCTTACATAATTTTTTGGTGATATTTGCGGATGATAATTAGCGGAAAAATGATTCATCGTTTCTTATGACTTTTTGCAGAGTTCAGCGGAAGGAAAAGGGAGGATGAGGCACGTGGGCTGACATGACATGCACAAATATCGTCCATGCTTCATTCATTTAGCTCGGACGAAACTGTCCGGGCTTTGGACGATAAGTTTCTTTCTGAAATTTCCGTCCACCTTCTTCTCACAAAGCGGACAAAAACATGCATTTTCATTTCTTCCATCTTCCGTCCATGCTCTTTGGATGAAATTATAGTAATTCGTCAATTTCTTGTAATGCCCATCCTAAACACGTTCCCACGTACCCTTACACACCCACCCTCAACAATTGACTTCCAGCTTGACATTTCTCTTTCATCTCAGACTTATTGGGCCACGAGTGTAAGTTTGAATATAATAAAATAACATCGATGGCCACAAATTAGAGGATGAAAATATAGGTAGAGATAATTTTGTTTCTTTCTTTGGGCACGAAATTGTGCTAAAAAGACTTTACCATAAAAACAATGATTGTAAGAATATATTCATTTGAAAAGAAAGACAATCGACTATCTACCTAAATAGTCTACTGTCAACATAAGCAGCGATATTTTGATTTGAAAAGAAAGACAATCGACTATCTGCATATACAGTCAACTGACAATATAAGCAGTGAATATAAATAAACAATAATTGAATAAAAAATTGAAAATGCTACCGATCGTCGTGGCTTGTGACAGTGACAATTTCCTTAAGACTAATTCACCTCATCTCGGTCGTGCTGAGGATACGTGGACATTAATTTCTCATGATACAATGACGACAAATCCGTAAGTAGCACCGACCTTGAAACTCCAACGTAAACTGAACGGAGTCTGAACAATATTTGAAAACTATGCACGAAAACTAGAGAGAGAGTTTGTGTTTTCAGTTCGAAAATTGTATGTTCAACTTTGAGCAAAAGGATCATTTTATGGGGGCTTGTCATTTAACGACAATTAATTCAGCTATTATACTGCATTAATATCGTACTGTCGGTTACATTGAATTAATATGATTGTTATAGTATTAGTACGGTCATTACCATATTAATATGACCATTACAATTGAGTTAATATGGTCATTAATCACATATGATTAATTCAAATTAATACGGTCATATACCGCCTTAATTATTTTCCTTGTGAAATAATTTCTCATTCACAACTTAATTGTCATTTTCCAACAACGAGCTCCACACTCAAGCCTGACATGATTTGAGTTTCGAATCAACCCTCTCTGATACCATGTGAAAAATCCAGCTGACCTACAAGAGGTTGGACCGTATCAAATCCAAAAGTTCAAGCTGATAGATTGGCAGTACGCACTCTCTTATAAACTATGTTTCAATTCATTAATTATCCAATGTGGAATTTATATCTCAACACTTGACTTCACGTAGCAACATGTTCGCACGGGCATATTTCTATACCGCCGGTCTAACCTCCTTCATGGCTATATTCAATCGATCGCACATAAATACTATACAATTACATCAACAATACATGCATGCATGCACACGCGCACACACGCAAACATACATACTGAATCGAGTTGAGGACTATTGGGCTTAAATGAGTTCTTGTGGACCATGGGCCTAAGCCCATAAAATTAGTGGGCTGGCTCACCCAAAGTCTCCTTAGTGAGTGGACAGGCAGGTTGGGAAGATACCAATACATGTTCCAACATCCTTTCATATTTTCAAAATGAACATGAAGATCGGCAATTTTTTTATGTGTTATTACAGTTCATAATATAAAACCAATTCCATTCCATTTCTTTGTACCAAACGTAACCTTACATCTTTTTCTCTTTGTTTTCTATGCTTATTAACCCAATTTGAGATGACATATACAGTATGTAACATGGGGTTTATCATTTAGTATTATTTTAAGGGAAATCTCATTTTTAAACTTACTAAAATGCCCTTAATAACTGTATTTTTAAGCAATAAAAAAAATGTTATTTTTCCCTCTGATTAGTGCCAGTGAGACAATAAATTAATGCATTGAGTGCTCACCCAACTTGAATGAACAGTTCCAGAG
>JAOYND010032213.1:0-12015 GCA_025802135.1 Lagerstroemia fauriei | reverse complement strand
ATATATTGTCGACATTTCACGTTAAATGGGTCAACCCGGTTTAGACACGGTTTAGACACGACCGTTTAGACACGAACACGTTTAGACACGAAAAATAAATGTGTCATGTCCAGATCATCGGGGTCTCTAATCCGAACACGATTAGACATGACACATTTAAACACGACATGATACAGATTGCCAGGCCTATAGTACATGCTCAGATTCCACCTAAATATGCACGCAGAAAACGAGCTGTTGAGCTGCCTAAGAGTTTGTGGGTCGGTCGGTGGGTACGGTTCAATTATTAAATTTAGGATTACCACGAGAAATAATTCAAAAATTCAGGTAAAGTATAGTGTTTTGATATTCGAAAGTCATCGAAGTTGGAAAGAAGTCTTTGTTAACCTCATTAGGGGGATGGTGGCCCACCGGCCCCTTTGTCGAATATAAGCTCTCTCCTTTTCGTTTATCTTAAAATTTTTTAATTTGTAAACCAATTATAAAATGTCACGTTGATAAGAGTGACACATAGATGTGCCCATGTTATGCCAAAATTGAAAAATTGTATTTTTATATCAAAATTGAAACCTTTACTTTTTATTTGAGAAAATGGTCAAATCTCTTACTTTTTGGTGTAATTTACCATTAATTTTATGGATATACTGATCATCATTATCATTATTTTATAATAGAAACTAGTGTAACCATCTACGCTTCGCTACAAGGGGTGTCAAACATTAAATAACGCAAAAATAATTCTACATTAATAAATTACATTTGAATTATTCTTTTGTGAAAAATTATGTTTGAATAAGATCACATGTAAACAAAGAATAATAGTTAGACATTTAATGATATCAAATCGATGGATATTACATATGCGAAACACGTGTAGATTATATAGACACGAAAATTGTCCAATGCATCCAAAAGGCAATGTATCTTACAAAATAAAGAGAGAAGTTACATTCATTTTCGACATGAGCCGAGTGATATACAAAATTGATCAAACATAGCTAGTAGCTTACACGCTATCATTTTTTCAACATATAGTAGTAGCATAACGTAAAATGAGTTTACATTGATTGCTGTGAAATGAAAGCAGCCAAAATTTATTAATTTTTATCATGAAACTTTCAGTAGTCGTTTATTTCAGTACTTCCTCTGCAGTCCTAATTAACAAGCACAGAGACATGTTGAAGTGGATTAACATTGGGCCGCCCGACTATTAAACACAACATGCACCACGCTGCCCCACTTCCCTTGAAGCAGAAATTCATCCGCCATCTTTTTTTTTTTAATAATTGAGGTATACCATTAATACTAACTTGAATCAAAATGTACAACCATTTATATTAGCTCTCGAAGGAGAAGAAGAAATGAAGAAGAAGCACGGAAGGTGAAGTCAGAGCATAGGAAGAGCTCGACATTGTGACTGTAGCAGAGCTACTCAGCTCATCAGATGAATGAGGCTCCTGTTGTATTTATACTGTAAAAAGCCAACCTTCATGTACAGAGAGTGTGAACAGAGAGAAAAGTAACACAGCTCTGCCGCCATCAGTTACAAATTTAAATCGAGACTCTTCTTACTCTCTCTCTATTCCCAAAGTAACAAACTTAACTGAAGAATTAATTCAAACAGCTCATTATTTTGTGAGATGCAAAAGATCACATCCGCCATCTTATCTTATCTTATTGAAAAGCTATAACAAAGCATCGATTTTAATTATAAGATCTGCAGATCAGCGGAAGAGCGAGCTGATGACTGGGATGAGACCTACTCCACCTCCCAAAAAATGGTCGAGGAGCAGCCCAATGGCCTCTTCTGCTAAAGCTTCCCATTCCGATTCGACATGTCCTTTAATCCTCTTCCGTTTCCGGGAAATCTTCAAGATATCATCGTTACTGTTTTCCGATGGAACGGTGCGCTTCCGGGCCCAAATCATCATTTTCGAGTAGCAATACACGTGAATATACATGTCCGGCCTGTCACTCCTCTTCCACAAGTATGACCAACAGGAAAATTTATCTGTGCATGCTCCATTGGGCCGGTCCTGCCTGCACCACATACAACGCTTCTTGCCGGCCTCGAGTTTGAGGGTCGAGCTCAAGCTGCCTTCTGATCGGGCAATACGGTCTGCACAGCGGGGGTGCATATTGATGTCTTTCTCCTTATCGACCAGGTAGTGATAGCTGTAATGCTTTACCGGCTCCGTGCACAGCATGCATTGCTTGGCCCGTTTCCTCGTGTTCGAAGACTTCCCTGCTAATTTTCAGATAAGCTGGCTAGTATATACGCAGTTCCTTGAAAGGAAACTTAGAGGGGAAACAGGTAAGAAAACTAAGCTCCGAGGAAAAATGGAAACCTCTTATCTGTGGTTTATTGTAGAGCTCCAACACTCCCCCCTTCCAATGGCTGATTGGGGAACTTGAGTCAATTTTGATATTCTTGTCCAGTTGAATGCAGCCTTCGTGACGAGACAGATCGCAGTGATCGCACCGATATCTCTTAGGTTCGAAGTCATCCGTCTTGCACACAGAGCATGTGAACCTGGTATCGTATTTCTTCAGTTCAAACTTGCAGCACGATCCAGCAGCTGGTCTTGCATCGGGTCCTCGGACAGAAGTGGCCATTTTCGCTGCTGCAGAAACCCTGCTTTCTTTTAATTACGATCACCAAAAGAAAACCCTATATATTATATATTGTCCACAGTTACAGAACCAAACGATCTGCGAAATCAATTAGAAAAAAGCGTGGCAAACCTAGGTTTTCCTGAAAGTAGGAGAAAGAATACGATCGACTGATTTCGAACCTCAATGTGAGCCTTAATTTGGATGGAGAAGGAAGAGGGAGTAGCCCAGGATATACATATATATGTACAAAGTATATGTGCGTGTATTGTGTATATGTAAATGTGTCAGCGTACGTTTTAAGCAAAGAAAGAAAAAAAAATTGTGTGAACGCAAGGACGCCCAGCAAACTATGAAATTTCCTTGCAAGCCACGTAATCAAATTCCATGAGATTATGGTTTGCACCAAGCAGTATCAAATTTTATGGGTTTATCTCAACGTTCATACCACTTTTGAGTAATTTATGACATCATATATTCAATTTTTCTAACATGCGTTGTCCATATTAAAATCAATATGCACATATATAATTTGCACGTGACGTGTTGGAAATTTATGAGATCGAGAAGAATATGCGTTCAAGAAATCCTGTTTTATATGAAATAATTCGATAATTACTCTTAGAAGAAGAAGGAAAAAAACCAGCAAGTTGATATGGTCGGCGATTTTGTACAATAATAATAACAAGAACGGGAAAACAAATCAAAAGGGGCGTTCCAAGGAAATATTGCTAAGAGAGTTTGGTATAATTAGTATTGTTCTTATTATGTGATCTAGAGATATTCTAAGTATAATATCTCATTAATATGACTCTCGTATTTTTTTTATATCACTTTTTTCTACCTCTATTAGGTTTATTTATCTTATAATCGAAGAAAACGATAAAGCACTTTGCTAGGTGCCTTGTGTTCATAGATTGTGGTCATTTGGTCGGTTATTTATTTCTTGAGTATCACGAAAATGTTATTATCTGTGAGATCTCCATTTACGTATGAGCACCTCAGGCGAGGCAGAAATTCTTAGGTGATCCCACCTTATCATGCGGCATGAGAAAACACCAATTAAAATATAATAAAAGAGTCAATTAGTGTTAATCATCTTAATAATTGCCAAAATTAGTATTACAGGTGGCAATTTTTGGCCCGGGACGCCCGCTCTAATTGACTCTGCAGCCTCCTTGCACTTTGTGGAATAAGATTGAAAAGGCTACGCGGTTTGGGAGTTACCTGGCAGTTTCCTTCCTGGGATGAACATGATTATTTTATCTACAAATAAGACACATAAACCTAGAAATAGATAAAAGAAAGAGAAAATAAAAACATATTGAAAATTATACTGCTGAAAATTAAACCCATGACTCTTGATTTCATATTAAGAATGATACCACTGCATCAAGTCCGTTCTCCTTGAATTAATTTTTTTTTATGGATTCCTCCAATGAATATATAGCTTAGGTGTATTCTTGTTGTTGCTAATTTGATTTGGATTAATTCAGTGGTTCGACTTTTCTTTGAGTTTCTAAATGAAAAAAAAGTCCATTGAAAGAGTTTATTTTTAATATGTTGATTCGATTCGGATTTGAATTAACAGAAATTATTCGTATTTACAATATGAGATGATAAAAATCCTGAGCTAAAAGAAAGACATGTAAACTCTTTGGTGGTAATAAAGACTTATTGAACTTCTAGATATTGGTATCTTACACTGAAAAATGGAAAGACATGCACATTCTTCGACTCTTCTTTGACGTCTCCTTGCGTGGCTAACATCCATCATTGATTACGTATGCTAAGAGAAAAAGCATACAAGGCCGATAACTTCTTCATTAATTTATATGTTGCTCACGTGCTTTCCAGGAAAATTACTAAATTGTGTTTCCAGTAAAATTACATGATCGGTATATACCTTTTTATAAATACAGCTGTTTGTTGTAAAATAAAATAAAAAATAATTAATAACTATTATACAATTTAATTATTTTTTTTCTTTTAACACATAAGTTATAAAATTATCTTTCAGCAAAAAAAAAAAAAGAATATAAGATAGAATTATCAAATAATTTTTTTTTATAAAATTAAACACTAACAACACGTCTGACTAGGTGGAATAGCTATTTATATTCCACACGGAATGACTACTCCAACGTTTAGTTGCCATAAAAGGAATACATGTTCTAGGTGTATCTGGAAAAGAGGAGAAATGGATATTTCCCCTTCCCATAAGAAATAACTATTATTTATAAACAACAGAAGTAACTAGACAAAACCATTCTAATTTAAAGAAATAAGAGAAGAATAAAGGGGAAATTGTAAAGCGGAAAGATCACCTGGGCCCATTACTGATGGGCCTCCTAGAACTCGGAAAAAGCCCAAAGATCACTCTTGCCCAAAAAAGCCCAATAATAATGATACATATGAGGAGTTTTAACTTAATTTGAAATTTGTCCCTGAACTTTCCATCGTCGTTGCAAATCACGCCATTCAGGACAGTGTAAGATGATGAATACTGGAATGGAATTTGACTGATGGTCGAGAACGGTAGCTTGCTCTTGCTTAAGAAATGAACCAGAAGTTTGGTGGGGGTGGGGCACCGACGGGGACGCCGTCGCTCGCTTGGTCGTGCGCTGCGCTGTCGTCATGGTCTCTCTCCTTGCCAGCGCTTCGATAATCCACAACATCTACAAGCGTAGTCTGGTCCGGAATTGTCTTTCCTTTCCTCCCAAGTTTCTCGGTGGTGCTTGACAACAGGCTGTTCGACGGAATGTATAAAAAAATGGAGACAAAAAGAATTTCGGACAATTTTCTCATCTTATTGAATATGCATCAGACGAATATATACAAGCTCCAATGCTATGAAAATATAGAAACAAATCTATTCTAAGTAATGAATCGAGAAAATCACCGGAAACAATTAGCGGGGAATAATTACAAAATACTTATATGATACAACAATATCAGAGAATAAATATCGGCAAATCTGTTTCCCAATACTCCCTCTCAAGTTGGAGAGTGAGGATTCCGAGCTCCCAACTTGCGAAGAAATTGAAACCGATCACGACCAATAGTTTTGGTGAAAATATCTGCCAGCTGTAGGTGAGAGGATATATGATTGGTGTAGATGGCTCCTACTTGATATGCTCCCATATAAAATGACAATCAATTTCAATATGCTTCGTACGCTCATGAAAGATAGGATTGGCAGTTATGGGTAAGGCAGCCTGATTATCACAATACAATACCATTGGTTCCTGTAATGGAATTTGAATAGCTGAAAGCAAGTTTCGTAGCCATAACAACTCGCTTACGGCAGCTGCCATCGAGCGATACTCAGCTTCAGCAGATGGCTGAGAAATAGTTGTTTGCTTCTTGGTTTTCCAAGAAATGTGGGCCCCGCAAGCGTGACGAAGTAGCCACTGGTAGATTGCCGAGTCATAGGGCAGGATGCCCAGTCAGAATCACAATATGCTACCTACTAAAATGAGGATGGTTTTAGAAATATTCCTTGACCTGGGGATTGCTTGAGATACGGAGGTACTCGTAGGGCCGCTTGCCAGTGTCCTTCACGTGGATTCTGCATGAATTGCAAAAGGATGTGGACCGAATAGCAAAGATCCGGTCTTGTAATAGTGAGGTAAATGAGGCGGCCAGCCAATTGACGATATCTTCCAGGGTTAGAGAGAAGATCACCAGAGTTATCTGACAACCTGTGTTGTTGTTCCATGGGAAAGTGAGAAGGTTGTGATCCAAGCATCTCGCACTCTGTGAGAATATCAATGACATACTTCCATTGGATAAAAAACAAGGCTGAGTCAAGTCGAGTTACTTCAATTCCTAGGAAGTACTTAGGAGAACCCAAATCTTTTATGCGAAAACAGGTACCAAGATAGCGCTTAAAGATCGCGCAATATCGGGAATCATTACTAACCACAATCATGTCATCAACATAAACAAGTGCTGCCAAAAATAATCCCCTTGTGAAAGAGTGAATAATGAGTGGTCGGCACCTAATTGAAGAAAATCAGATTCACGAAGTGCATCAGCAAATTTGGAAAACCAATTTCTGGAGGCCTGGCAAAGTCCATATAAAGACTTCTGTAATCGGCATACGTTTCCTTTATCAGAAGAGAATCCCAGTGGTAGTGACATGTATATCTCTTCTTCCAAATAGCCATGTAGAAAGGTGTTGTGAACATCTAATTGGTCAATCTCCCAGTTGTTGGCAATGGCAACAGTAAGTAGGCATCGGACATTGACAAGCTTCGCAACTAGAGCGAATATTTTGTGAGAGTCCATGCCTTCAATCTGTGTAAATCTCTTGGTTACTAACCGTGCCTTGTACCGCTCTATGGAGTCGTCAGCTCGTCGCTTAATCTTATAAACCCACTTGCAACCTACTGGACTTTTACCGAGAGGTAATGGCTCAATTGTCCATGTGCCATTTGCCTCCAATGCTCGAATTTCTTCATCCATGGCGGCGCACCATCGCGGATCCCAAATAGCCTGTCTATAGGTTCTCGGCTCCACATCAGAATCAATTGAGGCCAAATATGATAAATGGCCGTCGGGTATATGATCAGAAGTAATGAAATTCTCAATAGGATGAGATGTACCTGAGGAGTCCAATGGGTTGGGTGAGCTAGGGGGTATGCTTGGCTTGCAATTGACGGTGTGACATATATAATCTGATAACTGAGATGGCATACGTCACTCCCTGGTCGATCTTCGTAGTTGTCCTGATTGGTTCAAATCAATTTCTATTTGTGTTTTGCACCGGTTGGCCCTCTGCCCCATCAATAATATCCGTTAGCTCTGCTTGATTATGCCCCGTTGACCCTTCAAAATTTGGCCGGACTATTGTTTCTGGGTCATGGGATTGCTCCTACCCAATGTTCCTGCTGCTTGACCCATTTTGCTCAATGACTGGGCTTGGAATCTCTATTGTTTCCTCAAGTCTTGATGGCCCGTTCTCCCCCTCAATTGCTAGGCCGTGTTCCTCAGAAGTATCCACTCCCCCTCAATTGCTAAGCCGTGTTCCTCAGAAGTATCCACTATTTCATTTGATCTAGCCAGCGAAAGAGGCGGATTAGCCTATTGAGAATTTCCCTGATCAACATAAAGTCTTTGATCCAATTTATCAGGCTTCGTGTTCTCAGAAGTAATGGGAAATACATTCTCATAGAAAATGGCATCACGGGTCATGAAAATTTCTTGAGACTGTAAATCACATACACGCCATCCCTTCTTACCATAAGGGTATCCAATAAAAATACACCTTCTTGCTCGCTCACCAAATTTAGCCTTAACTTGTGGTTGTATCTTAGCATAGCATAATGACCCGAAAATAAGTAAGAGCAAGAGATCCGGTTTCTTTCCGAATATTACCTCATATGGGGTTTCACCTGATAAAATAGGAGTTGGCGTGAGATTTATCAAGTGTGATGCGGTAGCTACACATTCACCCCAAAACTTAATGGGAAGAGACGCCTGGAAAGAAGTGCTTGTGCCATGTTTAAAAGGCGGCGATGCTTTCTCTTAACTTGACCATTTTGTTGCGGCGTGTTTACGCAACTCGTTTGGTGAATTATTCCTTTCTCCAAGAAGAAACCCTGCAATTCTTTTGATAAGAATTCCAGTCCATTATTGCTGCATATAATTTTAACTAACTAACCAAATTGATTTCCGACCAAGTTGCAAAAACCCATTAGAAATTGTCAAGCTTTTGATTTCTCTCGCAGTAGATATAACCAAATTCCTCTGCTATAATCATCCATAATAGTTAAAAAAAATAACGTGCTCCAGAGAGCAAAGGAATTTTGTATGGGCCCAATAAATCACAGTGAACCAATTCGAACAAGTATGCAACTTTCTGAAGACTGTTTGAAAACTTTGAGTGAGTCTGCTTCGCTCAATGACAAATGTCACACCCTTCATTCACTTCCTCACATGAATTCAAGTTTATACCATCTATTCACTTCATTCAAAATTTTTGCATAATTGGCAGGGATAGATCTAAAAGTTCTAATCAAGGGCAAAACTTAATGAAATATTAAACAATGAACTTCAAAGGGTAGTAAGAGATAATTTAAAAAATATATTTAGATAAGTTTATTTTGTTTTGGTGTACAATGAGGCATATAAACCTAGAAGAGATAGAAGGAAGAGATGGTAAAAGGAGCACAGGAAATCGCACAAATGAGATTGAACCCAGGACTTCAGGTCATAGGGCGAGAGCGGTACCGGCTGCACCAAGCTCTCTTTCTCAAATATAAGTTTTATTTAAATATGTATAGAATTTTACAAAAATTTTTGGAGTTTAGAGGAACTGCCTGCATCCCTAAATCCATCCTTGTTGATTGGTCCTTGCTTTCTAATCGAGTCCATATGCATAAATACATACACATAAAAAAATTCAACAATCTTGTACCTTTATATATAACTAGACATGGACTCGTACTATGCACGAAAAAAATAAAAAAAAAATATGAAATGTGAATGAATCCATATAATTAGATCATTTATATACAATTTATTACAATTTAATTCACTTGAAATTCGTTAATTTACTGTAATAAGTAAAGCATTTTCAGTTTCATTAGTATATGATGTCAATTATACCTTTTCAATTTACAGTTTCAAATCATTCATTTAAAAAATGCAATAAATTTTTACAGTTTAAATTGTAGATATGGGGTGAGATAACAAAATCTGAGCAGTTAATGAAAGATTTTTGTTGTTGAGATCGTAGATATGGTGTGAGAAAAAAATGACTGAAATTATTAATTTACTCTTAATTTGGAAATCGAATGTATATTATAAATTTTAATATGTAAATTAGATTGATAACAAATATTGTCTTCCGAAACGTTTGCATATAATAGTATAGATAAGCACGTAAATTTTGCGATAAAATAAAAGCGGTCAAGATTCAATTTTTATCGTGAAATATTCCGTACTCGTTTATTTCGCTTCCTCCTTAAACTTTAACAAGCACAATATACACCTATCGAAGGGGATCAACGTTAGGCCGCCCGAACATCAAACACAACACAAACGACGGCCCCACAATTAGATATGTAATTAACCATTCAAGCAAGAAATTCATACTCGTTTTCAATATCCTATTAAAAAGCTACAACGAAACATTGGTCTTAACTAGAAGATCTACAGATTGGTCAAGGGTAAGACCTATAGCCTCTTCTGCTACACTCCTCTTCCGTCTTAGGCTACTGTTGTTACCGAGTTCCGACATAACGATGCCCTTTAAGGCCCGAATCATCATATCCAAGTAGCAATACAAATGAATATACATGTCCCTGTCACTCCTCTTCAACAAGTATGACCAGCATGAATATTTCTCTGTGCATGCTCCATTGGCCCTCTTAGGCTGCACTGCCAACAAATATGCTTCTCACCCGCTTGAGTTTGTGGGTCGAGCTCAAGTTGCCATCTGATTGGCCAAGGTTGACACGGTAGGGGTGCATATTGATGTCCTTCCCCTTATTGTTCAGGTGGTGATAGTTGTAACGTTTTTTTTTTTATAATTATAATTTCCATTAATGATTGACATACATAAAATGTTCAATTGACATACCTAATGATTGACATACACAAAATGTAGATAGATGCCCCCAAAATGTATGCATTTGTGCATGATGGCCCTAGAAATACCTATAGATATACCACTCGAGGAACCGAAAGGAATCCAATGGTTGCTGCTCGTAAAAATTACTGTCGGAATCCTGTCCATCCTCGTGCTTCCCTTCTTCCTACCGGGACGCACCACCATCATCCACCCCGAAAAGTCCCAATTCACCATCCAAGATATAACACTCTATGACTTCAACGTCTCCATCAACCCGAGCCTCCTCAGCTCCAGGTTCCAGGTTACCGTATCGTCGTGCAACCCCAATGACCGGATCGGCATATATTACGACAACATTGTAGGGTACGCTTCATACTGCAACCAGTAGGTGACCTCGAGGACGGACATCCATGCGACGTACCAAGGATTGGGGTGATCAGATGGTCGTTATGGTTATCGAGCTCGAAGGACAAGTAAGGTGGAAGCTCGGGATCCTCACGAAGGGTAGGTATCATATTACCGTGAGGTGTCGGGCGTATATCACGACCGAAGCTTACCTTAGTATAGTCATCTCCGTTGACAATAATGTCGTTAGGTATCAGTTCTTCTAGAGATGCGATGTTAATTTCTGTAAGAAAAAAGACATTATGTAACATCATTCCCATTGTCAACAATAAATGTCATCTTATTGCATAGATCATCCCTCCTTCCACACAGTCAAAATTTTTTTCTTCTGTCATTTATTCTTGTATTCCCTTTTCGCTTGTAGGTTAACAGGTCTCCCCTTCTAAGAAAAAAAGAAAAAAAATGACAGGCTTTTTCTCTGTCTCTTATTTGGGAGAAATTCTTATATGAACTCAGTGCATCACCTCAAAAATGTACTGAGCTATTGAATGATTTATACATGTAAAATTGGTCCCACCAAATATTTTAAGGAAACCCAAATCTTCTCATCTGTCGAAACCTACCTACTCATGTTTTTCTCCCTCTCTCATCTCTATCTGGCCTGGACTGTTTGCCTGTCTCATCTCCAATCACGTCCGAGCCCTTCCATCTCCTTCCTTTCCCTTTTCCCCGGTGACGTCCGACCTCAGCCATGTCGATTTCTTTCTGAAGGCAACAACAAAGCGAGATGAGACAGGAGACCGCACCTCATCTCTAGAGGGAGTCGCAACAAGAGAGAGGTCGCAAGAGGAAGGGCGTCCATAATAGATCAATGTTCAATTTAGGTATGGCCTTTGAGTAAGGTTGGTTTCGATGACAGAGAGGAAGGAGACGATGGAGAAAGATCAATGGTCGGAGATGAGATAGAGAAATTATGGAGGTCAGAGATCAAAAATGGAAAGCGTCGGAAAATCGGGAGGTAAAAACTTACTACCATGAACAGGAGGTTGGATTCCAACTCGAAACGGTCACCGGAAGCCCAACATCGCCGGCCGCGAGTTGTTGGGCGTGCATGAAGATTGATACCGGCCATGAGAGGGGAAGAAAGAAAGATAAACAAGGGATTGGATTAATTAGAAAAATATGACAAAAAATTGGACCTTTTTGCAAATTAAGGGTAGATGGAATTTTACACTAATTATTCATTCAGTGGCTCAGTGTATTTATGATGTGGTTCACTAGTTCAGTCAAAGTAAACCATCAAATTAGTCCTCAAAGTTTCAACGAGCCATCAATTTGGTCCTCACTGTTTACTTCTGTCCATCAATTTGGTCCAGACGTTATAACGCCGTTTCTAGATGCTGACGTGGACGATAACTGCCATGTCAGCGGGCCCGCATGCCACGTGGCAATCAATAAGTGGATGAAATTATTTT
>JAOYND010032011.1:0-12022 GCA_025802135.1 Lagerstroemia fauriei | reverse complement strand
GGGCGGCGGCGGGGCTGCAGCAGGAGGAAGAAGAAAGGAGGCAGAAGAAGGAAGAGGGAGAAGTTGCGGGAGAAATTGTTTAGAAAATGAGGAGGGTATTTTGGGAATTATGAAAAAAGGATATATGTAGTGGTGCTAGTTTTGAAAAGTGTTATAAAGTGGTGCTAGTTTTGTATTATATACTTGATATAATACAAAAACTTGTGATATGGTTACAGTTGCATAAATTTACAACATTTGAGATACAATTGAAATACTTTTATCTGAGGGTTTCTATGGATAAAATCGAAGTATCTCTGTCTCAAAAGCCTGCGATTGACACGAGAGAGAAAAGATAGGGGTATAAGAAAACATTCGGAACCGAACCAACATTGTAAAACTGCTAAAACCAAGAAGAAAATCACACTGCTCCTAAATTCTTCAACTGAAGATATTAGCCTCCCCACAGTTCTGCTTCTCGAATCAGTAGCTTCCCATCAGTGGTGGTCGAGCATAGCCTCCACCGGTTCCCAGCGGCCCTCCCAACCAGGCAGAGCAAGTGGTAGTAACTGAGCATACGTGTTCTGCAAAAATACGAAACAAGTATAGACAGCATCTGAGTCATTTTTCTGTGAAACAAATGTAATGTAAGAGCCTAGATTGAGCAAAACAGGCGGCAAGAGCAAAGCTAGTCTGAAAGCAAATCATGCTACCTGCTGGGATATAACGTCCTTCTCTTCCTTCTCTTTAGCCTTCATCTCGATTTGGGCCTCCATCCTGTCCTTGATTAGTTCATCAACCTTACTAGTGTACTCGCGGATGAACTGCAAAAGAAACGAATGGATGCAAGGAAAAATGACATCCCAAATTAGCTTTTGAATATTGGACATGGTCCCTGAAGTCGCACATAAAGGGATGCAAGCAATCTCAGGTCGCTCAAATTTGACAAATTCCTTAAAACTGAGGAACTCATTTAAATGTTTCGAGAATAAAAGGCTCTGTTTACACACTCAGCGGATAATGGATGGATAATAAAAGAACCCAATCACCTGTAGCAGATACGGGAAGGCAAAGTCGATCATGTTATTCACCCATGCCAACTCCAGGGCAACATCTGCCCGAATTAAGTCGTAACAGACGAATAAGCATGAAGCAAAGCATTCCTTCTTGCCCTACACAACCACATCACGGGTGGAAAAGATATATTAGCGTTTGGCAAAGACATTATGGTATAAACGGTTAACTGAGGCAGGTACCTGTTCAATGAAATATACCAGCAACCCTTCAGCAAGCTCACGATCACCAGACTGGGAGGCTGTCACGATAGCATCCTTGTAATGCTCGTCTTTCTTAGACAGTGAAATTGATAGCTTCCATCGGCCAGCCTTCTTGTAAATGTAGGCAGCAATGCGTCTCATCTCAAGCAGCTCGTGCTTCTCAATCTAATCCCAAAGCACAGAAAGAACAACTCACACACCAGATCGTGTTTCTCAACTAAAAGCTCAAAAATCAGTAAAGCAAGGTAAAAGAAATTTGCCTTCTGTGCCAGGCCAATCATGTCAAAGTTATTGTGCAAGTCAATAGATTCACGTAGCCGATCATAATCTTCCTCCTCTACATAAATCTCGTTCAGAGCCTCATTAACAGCAGCTATATTGTTGCTTTGCACTGCAACCATGTATGGCTTCACGAGACGCAGGTGACCCGCCTGAAGTTTTGGGAAAAAGGAAGGGAGGGGTTCATTAGGGAGTTGGATACGAAATTTTCGAAACACATGCAAAAAAGAAAGCCAAACCTTCCGCATGATGTCAACTACGCGAGTATGGTCCACCCGGGCAGCAAGCACGTTGAGGAGATCATTGATCAAATCAGGATGCTCCTGCAAGTAGAAATACACAGCTTTGTAGTAGAGTTCCACGCTGGCCACCTTGACAAGAACATCTTTAAACTGCACGTGGTCCCAAGCCTCCGGAGAATGACTCATTATAGTGGTTGCGGCATTATCAAGCTCATCGTATAAGATATACAGGTATGTGAGCTCCTTCCACTGCTGCTGCTCATTACAGGCTCGGATGAGCTTTGGGATGTTGAGACGCGTGGAGAAGAGCTTGATCTGCTCCATGAGCTTCTCGGGACGGTATCTAGCATAGAGAACTCCCAGTTCAGTAAATATGCCCACGTGTGCACGTTCCAATCCTAGACCACTCGCCACGAGAGAGATGAGCTCACTGAAGCAACCTCTGTTCTGGTAGTATTCGCTGACTTCTTCCAAGTCATCCACCTGCAAAATCCTGAGATAGTAAGGTAGAATATTTGCGAAGAAAGGATATCCACACCACTAAAAGTAAAAACTCAAACTAACAACCGATAATTGAGTGGACAGAATTCATGTTGTAACCTGCATTATGATGTTCAGAGCACATATTTGAGCCAGCCGGAACTCCTGGGCATCAACACAGGCAAAACATACTCCCTTCCATGTCTTTGCACTGTTAGCCTTCCGTGCTGCTTCAACAGCCCCATGGAATTGTTTAAGCTTAACAAGGGTGACAGCTAACTTGGCCCAGTTTGATATGAAAGTGTAAATGATCTTCGCAGCCTCATGGAGGGCTTCATCATACAACCGGTCACCAACGTTCTGAAGATTGGCCACGTTTGACCTGAGAATGAATTCCTCAATTTCATCCAATCTATCGATCTTTGCATATGCATAAACCAGCCCACTGTCAATTTCCGGCTCCTTTGCCTTCTGCCTGACCATCATCAGGTAACGCACCAAGTCATGGTAGACGTTTGTGTTCTCAGCAGCTCGAATGACTTCCAAAAAGCAAGTTGCATCTTCTGCACGGATGAATGAATCAATTGCATCTCTCACAAGACCTTCCCTGAGTTGAGCCTTAGCCACCTGGCTCCAAACAGCACCCTCTTCAACTCTAAAAGCAAATTCAACAGCCCTTTCAATGCTTCGGATATTGTCCAATAAGACATTAACTGCCTGGACATTCATGCTGAACTTCTTGAAAATTGCGAGGGCTTCCTCATATCGTTGGGCTTCCACAGCCACTTCACCAACTGCAGGCCCATCGAAGTTATCCAACCTATTGACATAATCCATGACTCTGGAGGGATCAGCCTTGATGGCAGTTAGGATGAGAAGGTTCTGGAGATTGAAGTTCCCGCTGAATGCAGAATTTTGTAGGACAATTTTCTCCAGGAGCTCAATCAATCTGTGAGGCAGATCAGCTGTCATGAAAGCTTTAACTGCTGCAGACACTTGTTCTGGACTCTGACTTCCGGGCAAAGCTGTGGATACAACCTGATCGATGAGCTGTCTCTGGTACTTATTCTCAGGGTCAAGAACTTTCTCCCAGAGATCAGCATCCATCCTCTCTACGACATATCTGTAACCAGGGCAATAAATAAGCATAAAAAATAATATGCTAGAAACCAAGATTTCAGTTGCAATTCAAGAAAATTACAAACCTTGCTTGTAATTTAAAGAGAGAGTTCTTGTTGGTCACATTGATAAGCTCATCATCACACTGGCCTCTCCTGTATGCTACAACCGCAAGAGTGGGATCGAGTTTCTCACAATATTTACCCACAACACGAGAATCATAGTATGGATTCGTGGTGAGGAAATGCTCCGGGTTGTTGCCAGTATCAATTATTATTTTACCAAGAGCATTGTGGACATGGACATCTTGGCTCCCCTCACTCACTAGATGCTCCAAGAATTGAGTGAGCAAACGAAGCCGATTCCTGAAATTCCACAGGAAGGTTTTGGACTCTAGTTATTTTATACGGGCACAGAATTGAGAAGGAAAGGGGTCAAAATATGAACTGGGTGTACCTCTTTTCACACTCTTGCACGAGGTGTTCCACTGGAAGCAAAGAACGGACAGAATGAATCAAGCCTTTGATGAAATCTTCAGGACATTCGTCATCCAACAGCTGCCCAACTACCAAAGGAGCATTCCCAGGGTTCACCTGACAGCAAAAAGTAATTCATTGCAATGAGTAAGTTAAGACGGTTACAAAGACTTCAAATCCTCTGGAAGAGGTGCAATCTTATCTCAAACAAAAACCAACTCGTAAGATCCATGATGCCAATACCTGCTGAACATAACCTTCAATATAGCGGAGCATGTTATGGGAGTAAAGGTAGTGCGTGAGATCAGGCACAAAACCAAAACGATCACAGACATTGATGAGTGGACGGGCATCTGGAAGCTTGGCCTCCATCAGAAAATTCTTCGTCTTTTCCACATCATAGAAATTTGACTCCCTAGTCATGCGCTCAACCTCTTTGATTTGGCCTGTTTTAGCGGCGGCCTCGATGTATTTGAAATGAATGTCAGGATTGTCACTGCCACAAGTGGGGAATCATAAGAACAATCTCTATCTCTATCATAGGGCTTTCAGTGCCACCAACAGTAAAGAGAGAAATTGTCCCCATGCTAGTACCTGGAACTCAAATGTGATCCTAAAAAAAAGTATAATCCTTCATAAGATTTGAACTGCTCAAACAGTTGTATGCATGCATCAATCCCAAGCTGCTCAGAGTACTCCTTGGCAGCCTGCAAAGCTATGGGTTTAGCATATACAACTATCACAAAGGAACAGCGACTGAGGTTGTAAACCAACAGCAAAAACCTGAACGATTATCTGAAGGTTGCCTCTCAAATTAACCAAAAGAAGGTCTTTCATGCACTCCAAAGCCCACTCCCGTGAAAGAGTACCAAAGAACTCCACAAGTGACTGCAGGAAACCACAAACTTAGAGCTATTTCAAAATAGCAATAACATCATGAAGAAAATTATGGGGGGATATAAACCTGCAGCCCGATAGCATGGGTGTTCACCATTACACGTTTAATATCAGGAAGCTCCGAATAGTGCTGCATGAAAAATGAAACAATTCATCCAACTGTCAACTATCGCTGTGTACAAGATCTTACAGAAGAGCAAATTTATGAGTGTCATTACTTGCAAAGCTCGGACATAAAGGCCAGCCTTTTCACATAGCTGAGCTATTCGTGGACGATCATAGTGGCTGAACATTCCGTTGGCCAGAATAGCATCAGCAACATTTGGAAAAGTAACCAGATTGATCTCAAGCACCTACATCATTAAGAAGGACGTTGTCAAAAGCCAGGCATCAAGCAAAACATTTAGATGACAAAGGCTATCCCTGAAAGATACCAACACACCTTTGTTTGAAGGAACGCATGCTCTGGTAGATTTGGCTTCAGAACATCTAGAAGAAAGGCCGTTGCTTCACGAATTAAGTTTCTCTGCACTTGCCACAGTGACTTGATTATTTCATAACAGCTAAGGATTTCTTTATTGCAAACGTGTAAATACCAATAGATGCCCGCCCTTCAACCATAAAGACCATATAAAAGAGTGGGGCAAGATGATTCATAACACAGTCAACATGACTGACTGCAACTACAGATAATCTTAGCAGGTCAAGAGAAGCAATGCAGATAAAAAATAATCAGACCAAAATTTGGCTCTCACCCTAGAAAAAAATATTTGATTTTGACGTTACAAGTAGAGAGGTCAAAGACAAATGGAATCTTGGTCAGATGCACCATGTAGAATCAAATTCGGGAGCTAATTCAGCACTTAGAACCCTCCTGAAAAGGACCAAGTCTTTTAATCCAGCACTTCAGCTCTTTCAGAAGTTCCAAAAATATGCCCACCTTTGTGACCAACGAAGAGTGCTAATCTTGGCACAGAGAGAACTTATTGAAGCAATGAACTAGAAAAATGTGAAGTTGAGAAGGAATATAACAAATTTAAGAGATTTCCCTTGCATACACTTAACGAAGTTAGTTCTAGGGCAGGCTTCGAAAGAGAAACACTTCACTACTTCAGAAATACTTTTTCAATTACAATTTGATAGAACTTTCAGATTGTCTAGAGTGCTGAGCCATATATAGTTTGCAGATATTAACAATCAGTATCACTTTAACTATTAAAACGAAATCTGACAGCTATGAAGGAGAGCACTGAACCTCGAGTATTTGGAGCTTGACAACGATGAAAAAATAAGCAATAAACAAACCTGAAGAAAGAGATCTGTTATGGAATTGAAATCAACTGGACAGCCTCCCTCCATTTGAGACATCATCAAAGCAAAGTTGACAGCACCCTACATTGTAATGTAACCAATAAATTGTTTTCTCTAGGAAAGCGTTAGCAGAAAAGGATTGATTTTTTGACAAAACACCATTAACCAATCAATTTTACAGTGTAGCAAAGACAGTAGCTTAGAAACAGATGCCAAAGAAGAAACAGGATTCATAAGATTGATGAACATAATGTCTGTTGCAGTTCTACATACCTGAGGATCTGCTCGAAGAATTGTTTGCAGAAGGAACAAATAGTCCGGTGTGAAGCCAACCTATATTGAAAAGGCAAAAACAAATTGAGCAAAAGTGTGAAAAGCGCAGAGGCAGAACTTTCACAGCAAACAACAATTGACCCCAAGCAAATAAATCCTTTACCTGCTTGGAATAAATCAAAATTTTATTAAACTCCCTCCTCTCCGCAAAAGCTGCAACCACTTTTGAAGTAGCTCTGGCTTTGACATATATTTTCAATGCAAGATCGTTATCAACAGTCTGCAAAAGAAAATGACCCAGTTATACCCGTATCAGAACAGCGCAAACACGACTAAGTTAACAGGCAGCTTCAATCAGAGAATCTAAAACTTTCCAAAAATGGGCAAGGAAGCCATGAATCCGCATCATATACCCTCAGAAGGTCTCCAAGTTCCTCGCTGCAGTCCAGCTTATCTTCTGCAAGCCAATTCTCCAAGAGGTCTTTCTTGTTTTGGTTCACAACAAGGCGGGACAATTCTAATGACTCAAAAGCGTTAAGCTTTTCTCTGGTCAGAAGTGTACCAAAGTACTGTAGAAGAGGTGGCGTCTGTCCGGCTTGCACCGGCACACCCTGCAGTTCAAACACAGATTATGGATGCTTAATATTGCCATATTCTTATACTATTCAATTCTAACCAAAAGAAAAGAATAATGACAGCTCAGACATAACATACAACAGTCTAGTCAAGGGCTAATTGGTGTCACCTTTTTCATCATGAGAGCATTCATAAGTATATACATTTCTGCTAACAGTCACAACCACAGCTACTTTTCATTGACAAGATAAATAATGAACTCTACAGCCTTGGATCAGCATGGCTAGTTATTGATCCAGTTGAAACTTTAAAATGTAATTGCTCCTTGGACATCCTACATTCCAGTGAGCTACTTCTTACAATGACATCCACTACAAGATCTGCACACTTTATCCCTACCAATATAGCTATATTTGGTTAAAAACAGACACACCGAAGTTAAAAGACATGCAAATTACCTGAAATTTAACAACTGTGTCAGGGGTGCGCAGGATTCCTTGTGGAGATTCAGCAGCTAGCTCAGCTGCTTCTCTGTACTTTGTTTGGGCAAACAGCTCTTGGAACCGTTGGACGACCTGATATTACAGAAAAAGGAATAAAACAAATGATTTCTTATCTTCACACAAATGGATATGTCCTAACCAAGCGAACCAAATCCCCATGCTGAGAGCACTCCAAACATGAACCTTGTAAAGGAAAAAATACATAACCACAGTAGGCCACATGTTCATATCGACACAAAACAAACTGAGAAAATTCCAAGCTGCCACATTAATACAAACTTTTCAACCATAATCGGTAAAAAGGAGCTAGCTTTAAAAAGTCATCACCCCTAAACGGCTTTGTTAAAATTACGAGACATTAGGTTCTCCGTAATTAAACTGCAAGAATGTGGCCTTACTAGCTGTTCAGCTCCAGGAAGATTTCCTCTTCTGGCAAGGTTGACAGCCAGCTCCAAATTGTTTAACTGTATCATCGACCAGAAAGGTTATTACGTGATCATAAGCAAGGATTGACAAGGTACTAAGTCTGATACATACTTGACCACAGACAAAAGGTACAATTGTTGCCTCATTTATATTAGCCAGCAAAACCTGGCCACGTCTATTGATGGCATAAAAGCCTCCAATTGATGAAGCTTCAGCAGTCAAAAATATTGGATCTGCACTGATTCTATTTCTATATATTGCGGCAGCTGTCTCTAAGTCATACACAAATAGTAACCCAAGCTTTGTTATCACATATATCAAACAGTATTTGTTGGATATCTGCCAACAAAAAAAAAAGGGTATCAAGCACACATTATTGTACTTGGAATCTGCTTTGTTACAGACATCAACACCTTGTACCTGCATTGCAACTGGAAAGTCATCGGCAAAATCTGGGGGAAAGAAGAGATCCGCATGTTTCTTCATATAAGAAGGCTTCCCTGTAATAAATAGCTGTGTAAGAAGCGACGACATTTTCAATACAGAGAAGAAAACTGATTCAACAATTCAAAGAAAGGTGGGTACGTATACAGAAAAATATTACTGTCTTAGAAATAAAGTAAATTTAAATATTCTAGTACACAAATGAGCACACATCAAGATCAATTATGCATGCCAAATGCTAATAAATGATTATTCTACAAATTATATAACTTCCTATTTTCTAGCATTTCCATCAATGGTCAACTGATAACATTTCTTGGGTAACCTGGCTGATCCCTCAATTCGTTGATGTGCAGCTTTGACATGACCTGTCCACCATTGACTGTTTTCTTGGCAAAGGAGATGAGGGTGGAAGGATTCTCATTTCCAGGGATCTGTTCATAAAACATTATAGGATTATCATGCTACTTCCAAGAAGATTTGTATAACTCTTGAAACGTGCAATGAAGAACATCATCCAAAAAATAAAATTAGAAAAAACATGAACTTTGAATGGAGCAAATGCTGCAGCATGCGCTTCAAGAGCTTGACTCTGCTGCTTATCCACAGAGAAAAGTTGCATGTTGCCCTTGACTAGTTGTGGCCTCTGGACAGAAAGTATCAGACATCAGATGCACACATAACCAGATGAAATTTCTTCCAACTGATAAACAAGAGATGTAACACTTGTATCAAACAAGTATGAATATCGAACCTGCAGTAATAATGAGTAGTGATTGAACAAGGTTGATAGATAGATAGGTAGCGGTTTACCTCGGGTGAACCAGGAGCAATGCCGATTAATACCAACCACCTTTCAGAAGGGTCGCATCGGTAATTTATTATCTGATTGTTTGCCAAATTAGCTGTTCTCTCAAACATTTTGACAGGCTCAGATTCGCCTGCACACGGTACATGACTAAGAATCAGACAACAGAAAAAATGGCATGATTATACTAGCTAGTGCACATTACCATCACTCTAATATGAATGTCAACGGAAATTGCAACAGCCTGCAGAATCAAATCCAGAGGAATAACAATCTACCTTCAATTGACCAGTGGTATACAGAGGTTTGTGTGACAAGGCCCAATAGTTTAGAGGTGATCCACTTCCAGAAAACAACCTATACATGCAGAAGGGAGTATATTCATCTCTAGAAAGTGTCACTTTCTATGAAGAACAAGATGGAACTAAATACGATTCAATTGGAAAAGGATCAAAGAAGCATCAGACTTCTAACCTGTTCAGGCATCTGATGAGATTTTATTTTGGCTTTCAACTCTATGTCAAATATTTGTAAGCGGTCCTGTGCTGTTCCTGGCAGATGAGCTTGAAAAAACAAAAAAGATACAGCTCCTAAGCAAAATGCATGAAAGGGGAAAAACCACAAAACAAATGCTCGCGTCCTCAAATTTCAGAGTAAGGAGCAGTGTCTAAATCTTATCCAACTAGCAGTAAATTGCAAATGACTGCATGTCACTGAGACCTTGGCAGTGATGACGTAAACACCAAAACAACAGAAGGGAATGTGGATGTCACTGTGACAATGAATTTGAACTTATCAAGAATAAGATCAAGCACCTAATCAGAGAAAAAAATATGACATTTGGCAACAATCTTATAGAAACTGAGACAAGGACCAGAACCAAAATCAGCACACTTTGCAAATGTTGTTTCTACCAAGTGCAGCCAACAAAAATTTGATCTTTCAAGAATTTTAACGCACTATCATCAGTAATAGCAAGAATCAGTATATGATATAGCTGGATGGCTATGTGCCCGTGATTAAAACATGAGCTTTCATTGTCAAATCACAAGGATGGTCGGAGCAGATCGTACCTTTAAGAGCAATGAGTCTAGAGTTTGGGTTCACGAGCGCCGAGTCTTCCGTGATAGGCATCCTTAGAGGCTGATTTGGCATATTTGTATCGATGATAACAACACTGTTCTGTGGTGCTGTCTCTCGCACACATATGCACTTGTCCGACTCCATCGTCACATTGGCGAATGTGATGAACTGAGGATCGATACCTATGCTTGGAAGCTGCAAACAACAAATAACAGCAGTACACCATTCAACTCCTCAGCCGTGAGTATGAGAGTTCATATAGATTTGTCAAAGCTATGGTGAAGCAAAAGAACAGAATGAAGAGAAAGCAGAGGAGGATCAAAATCCCGGACCGTAAGAACTTCTCTCATGACTATCGGAGCATTGGCAGCTGCCATGGTTGCTCGATTGCAGCTCGGTGAACGGGAAACTTTAAGGTGTCTCTGAATAATATTGCTCGGGTACGGGTACATATGGGTGATCTCATCTGTTTATATATATTATTTACGTAAACAAGGAAAATTATCATATGTATCCGTAATTGTCATATGCAAGAATATACACATATCAAAGTTTCTGCAGAAATCAAATCCAGGAAGAGATGCACACGTCGAAGCTTACCATATTCCTTAATTTTCATATTTAGAAATTTTTGTACATATAGCATATTTCCTAATATAGAAATTTCCATCACCTGTGAGGTTTCTCATACTCCTTTTATTCTCTCTTTCTTCTTCCTTCTTAGGTCGGAATAGAGATATGTGGTGTCATCTATGTAAATGAGACACGAGTTTTCATTATTGAACGAATAATGATTAACGAGAAAAAAGCATTACTTAATGAATTCCATGGCTAAAAATGTGCGAAAATTTCACAAAAAATTCTCCAACCATTGAACGCACTTACCACTTATATTAATGCTCTTAACATATATAAATATTTTTATTTTATCTCTATTTATAATATGCTTAATATATTATGATACAATAAAAGGGAGAATCGAATCTAATCTAGTAAATAAAAGGAAACAAAATCAAACTCATAATTGCCCAAAAATTCAAGAGACGTTGAACAACCCCCAACTCATTTCTTCATTACCATTCACCTCCAACCCTCCTCCCCATCATCTCAACCGGAACTATCTTCGTCATTTTCCATGGCCGCCTTCCTCTGCCTCTGCATCCTCTCCCTCCATTTTTCCTCCCTCCCGTCCTACTCCTCAGCTTCCCGCCACCACCGTCCTGGCCCCATGCAGCCATTTGCTCCACCCTCCTTAGACGCCAAGCCTCCTGCGGTCCAGCAGGCCTGCAAGGCCACGAGGTTCCCTGACCTCTGCGCCTCCTCCCTGTCTCAGTCCTCATCGGACGGGTCAGACCCGAGCCAAATCGTGAATGCGGCGATTACTGTGTCCGCTGGCAACCTGAAGACGGCCCAGGACATGGTGAAGCGGATCCTGGAATCATCGGCGGGGAACCCGAACCGCACCACCGACGCTCGGAACTGCCTCGAAGCACTCAGCAACTCGTCATACCGTACACAGTCGGTGATCGAGGCATTGCCACATGGCAAGACGAAGGACGCCCGTGCGTGGTTGAGCGCCGCCCTGCTGTTCCAGTACGGTTGCTGGTCGGGCATAAAGTACGACGACAAAACTGCACTGGTTAGTAATCCATGACCATGAACAGCCTGATCATAATTCTAAGGGGACGTGGTCTTTTGTAATATCTACTTTTAGAAATAGAGAAGAGTCCCACCAACCCCTTCAAATTAATTTCAGAAATTCTTGATTTACATTAAACCCTGTTTTCCTACTAATAACATTTAGAAATAGAGTAAATGAGCGTAGATGTTGATTTTAGTTAGTGATTGG
>JAOYND010031906.1:0-12022 GCA_025802135.1 Lagerstroemia fauriei | reverse complement strand
TAAGAACATGTTGGAAATATCACAAGTTCATGATGTGAACTTCGTCTCGGTTCAAATTGCAATTTCCTTTACCTGTTTGGTGTGATCTAAGGAATTTTATCACCTCAATCAGGAGACTCAACGTGCATCAATTAGTCAGAGCAACCAAAATATAAATGCCATTGCGGTTGAGATCATCCAGCAGCTTGACCGTGTACCTCCAGCAATATTGGAACCTCACATATTCAGAGTTCATCATCAATTGCGTATGGTGAATAAAAAGGCTTACGAACCTGTATTGCTCTCTATTGGTCCTTATCACTATAGCAAACGAGTGAGTCGCCTAGAGTACATGGAGAAACACAAGTTGCAGTATCTCAACCAACATCTCAATGAAGTGGAAGGTCAAACTGGAATTTCGAAGGATGAGCAGCTAAACAACTACCTTGTGACCCTAAAAGAATTGGAAGATAAAGCAAGGGCATACTATGCTGAAGCAGTCACTCTTCATCAACATGACTTTTTGAAAATGATGCTACTAGATGGTTGCTTCATCATCCAATTATTCGAAAGATATAGAACGAAGATCTTTGAGGGTGCAAATGAGGAGGATCTTCTTTTAAAAAGAGCTTGGATTCGATGCACTTTAGCTCGCGATTTGATCCTCATTGAAAACCAGCTCCCTTTTTTTGTCCTGGAAAAGTTACACACTGTGATCTTGAAGCAACCCGACTCACTTAATCTCATCATTTCTGCTGTGGCATTTCTCCCCACCTATAATCAAGGCCTTGATGAAATGCATAGTGCACGACAATGCATTCGCAACCTACGTGAGGAAAGGCCAATTTCCGTAGGAAGCAGGAGACTAGATAGGGAAACGATTGGAGATATCAAGCACCTTTTGGATCTAGTACGCAAGTTTATGCTAATTGAGGAGACACTAGTACAGAAACATGAAACGGACCAAGGAGCTCAACAAGTGGATGAAATCGCTATTGAAGAACCTACACATGCAATTGATATGCTGCAGATGAAGTACAAATACTCAGCTACAGAACTGAGCGACTCGGGAGTCAAATTCAAGGGTATCGAGAAAGGAAAATTCTATGATATCAAATTTGAAGACGGGGTGCTACAGATCCCAAAGATTCAAATAGAAGATAATACGGAGATTATATTCCGAAATTTAATTGCATATGAGCAGCATACTCACGGTGACAATTTCAAATATATATCCGATTACATTGGCTTCATGGATGGTCTAATTGAATCCCGCAAGGATGTGGAATTATTCCGCCGTGAAGGGATCATTACTAGCTTGATGGGTGATGATGAAGTGATCTCAACTATGTTCAACAAGATGCACGATCATGTCATAATCTCACCAGAGTTTTATTATAAGAAGATTGTCCGTGACCTTGACAAGCACTACAAAAAGAAAATACACACGTGGATGGCAACATTAAGAAGGAATTATCTCAACACCCCGTGGGCGATCTTGTCAATTGTTGCAGCTTCTATATTACTCATTATTACTCTACTGCAAACTGTTTACACAACTCTTTCTTACTATCACAATTAGTGTGGAAATCTACGTTTTTACAAATCTTTTGTTGGTAAGACTTGATTTGTGTAGAATGCCCTTTTACTTGAGCAACTGTGAACCATATGCCTTTTATTATTAATGTTGATTGCAATAGATATTTTAATTGATGTTGGCATATGTGTCGTAATAGTTCCTCCGCTTATTCTGTGTCATAATAGTTAAAATGGAAGAAATATATGTTTTACGACAACTAATTTTCGAGTAAAGGTACTGTAGGATATTTTCTTTCTTAATATTAAATATTTGCTGCAATTTTTGACAAAATATTTTGTAATAAATTTCGACAAAAAATTGTTGTGGGGAGCTTTTATTTCTTTCTAACTAGAGCTCCGCCCTGCGCTTCATGGACGACTTCGTGCAACGCAGTGAATTAGTGATCTAAAGCGAGAAATTGTTATATGTAATGGGTTACCAAATCAGCATTTTCATGTGGTATACTCGTACACAATACTCTCTATTGACACCTCATTTTGGCTTAGAATGCACATGAACTTTGATCTCGGAAAATTGAGCGAACACGTGCCCAAATCAGACCTGATGTGATGTTTGAGATTAAAATTGACGATCCAATTGGATTGGTCATATGGAAAATTCATAGTCATTGCAAAGAACATCAAACTAGCTTCAATTTGACATATTTTGGACCCCGAAATTTGATTCAGAGAAAAGATATGATTTTTAAGTGAAATTGGCTGAATCTATCATGTTCATGCATCTTGGCCAGTTTTATTTGAAAAATTATATCTAATTAATGAGAGGTCCAAATTTAGCATAATTAGTGTCATCTGGATCTTAACTCATTAGAGATTAACGAAAATTAGAAATTCTTTAATCACAATGTCAAGGGGTTGAGAACGAACTTAGGAAAGAATAATTTTTATACTCCAAGGAGTTTGCAGAAACCAAACAAATTTAGAAAATTTATATATGGCCTATATAAGAGTCTTTCTCTGAATTCTTTCTTCAATGTATATCCCAATTGAGTAAGCCTTAGTAAGATAATGGAAAATAAAATAAATGTTAAGGTTTCGTAGCAGCTATCAAAAGGGAATAAAATAGTAAAATAATAAATAAGAAAAATGAGAGCCCCGAGGGGTTTAAAAGGCAAAAACCCACAGCAACAGAGGAGGCAGCGGCATTTTTCTTGGGTTTCCCGGAGTACTGAAGAAGGAAATAAGAGAACGACGAGAGTAGAAAGGAGGGAGAGGAAAGCTCTGCTGGTGTCTCCCTTTCCGGAGCTTGCATCCCGTTTGAGGCGGCCAACTCGCGTCCGTCCCTCCTCCGGTGAGCTTCCTCCAACACTGATGAGACTAGTCCGTCCAAATCACCCACTAGCCGCACCTCCCATCACCAGGTTCAGTTCGTTGTTGCGCCTTGCCTGTCTGACCGAGCTGTGTCCGCCCCTATCCTGAGTCGTTCACCTTGGTAAGTCAGGTAATGGTTCGATGATTTCTACCCTGGCTTGGTCCCGTGCGTTTCGTTTCCATGTGGCTGCATTCTATCAGTTGTCTTGGGATGTCGATGGTCTGATAGAATGACTATGATTGTGAAGATATAATGCATGTATCTATCATATTGAAATCTGTTGATCTGTCTGTGTATTGATTGAGGCAATGATTTCGATTAGTCCTTGTGTTTCCATTTCATGGTTTATGGGCATGTTAGTGCATCTGGCCTGTTTCAAACGTGGCTCGATTGGGCGTTGCTATTTTCCCCTTGATTTGAGATACGGTTCCTCTTTATGAGTTTTGGATGCCGGCTTATTGTTTCTCACCTGATTTTCCATTGTTTCGAGTGCCATTTTCACCTAAAAGGTGGCTGTTTTGAGCCTGTAGATGTTGATAATCTTTATATGATGATTTCTTGTGGACTCGATTCCGTATTTTTATGAGAATAGAGCCTTTTATTGCCCACTGTTGCAGCTGCTCTCTGTTCTGTCTTTTCTCTTTTTCTAAAGATGGTTTTTGATGAGAAACGTGGCTGTTTTGAGACTACAGTTGTTGCTACTCTTTACTTGATGATTTCTTGTGGACTCGATTCCGTGGTCTTACAGGGAAAGAGCCATTTATTTGCCCATTATTGCAGCTATTCTCTGTTCTATCTTTTATCCTTTTTTAACTATAGTTTTTGATAAGAAATATGGCTGTTTTGAGCCTACAATTGCTGCTAATCTTTACTTGATGATTTCTTGTGGACTCGATTCTGTAATCTTACAAGAATAGAGCCATTTATTTGTCTACTATAGCAGCTGCTCTCTGTTATGTCTTATCCCTTTTTAACAATGGCTTTTAATAAGAAACGTGGCTATTTTGAGCCTATAGTTGCTGCTAATCTTAACTTGACGATTTCTGGTGGACTCGAATCTATGTTCTCATGAGAACAAAGCCATTTATTGCCCATTGTCGCAACTGCTCTCCATTCTGTCTTTTCTCCTTTTTTGTGATGGTTTTTGATAAGAAACGTGGTTGTTTTGAGCCTATAGTTGCTGCTAATCTTTACCTGATGATTTCTTGTGGTCTCAATTCCATATTCTTGCAAGAATAGAGCGATTTATTACTCCTGGTTGCAGCTGCTCTCTATCCTGTCTTTTCTTTATTTAACGATAATTTTTGATAGGTAATGTGACCATTTAGAGCCTAGTGTTGCAGCTGGTATTGCTCGATGATTTCCCATGTGTCCGATGCCATTTCAAGGGGAATAGGGCTGTTTAATACCAATAGCTGCAGCAACTCTTTGCTCAATGTCATTCCTTTTTTTCAATGGTGTTTCCGATGGGGAATTTGGCATATTGAGCCTCTGTTGATGCTGTCATTTATTCACGAATTTTACTCTCAATTTGAATGCTTTTACTTGCCAAGGATGTCGGTGTGAACTCCCATTGATGCTGCTGATCATTGCTTGGTTTTTCTCTTGATTCTAATGTAGTTCTTGTCGAGAATAGGAGCTATAGATGCTTAGTTTTGTAGGTCAATCTATCAGGCATTTTGGCTGTTTACTACTTATTTTTAGGGTCCGGGAACATCATTGTATATGAGCGCACAATGTATGGGGCGGGTAGTGTGAGAGACAGATGTGATTATGGATGCTTGTAACCAAAACATAGTGAAACCCTTTACTTTTCTGCACGTAGACTAAGTGGTATAGTGGCATGCTAGGGCACATGATCTTGATTATTGATCTTGATTTTGGACCTACGATTCAAATCTCAATCACGAAAGCAATTGGGCGATTTAGAATGTGCAGGTAAACAAACAACCTCGAATTAGGGATGGGTACCGAGCTCGGAGGTGTCGATTGGCTTGCGAGCCTTTCTTGCGTAACAAGACCCTCGAACTCAAACTTTGGTTCAAGACCGAGAAATAAGAACATAGGTGGATAGTATCACGCTCAGGTACATAAAAGGTATCTGATCGACCTTAGGACTAGTCCTTAAATGATTAGTGGCGATTCCAAAAAAATCCAAACACGTCTTAAGTCCGAAGTTAGGCCTCGTGCGCGCCTACAGCGCTTGAGGCTACCTCAAGCTAGAAATTTTCAGGTCCGAAACTCTTATCTAAATTCACTCCCATGCGATTTGGTGAGGTCATGTTCGATCTTGCTCTCAAAAATATTGCTAGAAGATACTCTTAACCTTATACCTTAGATTCACTACCTTCTTAGATTATACTACGTCTTTGGTCGTGTTACGTTGACAAAGCTAATGTTAGTATGAATTATTCAGTTCGTACGATATATTCGCAGTTGAACACTATAAAATTTCACGTGGCAACATGTTTACACTTAATACGTGCCTACCCTCAACCACTGACATCGAGTTGGGCATATTTTTTTCCACTCTCTTGTTAGAAGACAAATTGCCACGAGGCAAATCTTCTCTTCCATCCTCGAGCTAAAATAGGAGTCGGGTTTTTTTTTCGTACTCAATAAACTAACCACTAGTCATGCATTTTTTCTTTTAGTCTTTGGCTTAACTAGCCGCGGTTTTCACACGCGGGCCTGGCATGGTGTGAGTTCGGGATCAACTCGCTCCGTACCATATAAATTTTCCACCGGAGCCTATAAGTGTCTTGAGTCATTTCCACCTAAAAACTAGGCTATTAGGTGGAGTCCAGTTCTCTTATAAACCAAGTTTCTTTTTATTATTTATTCGATGTGGGACTTCATTTCTCAATAAACACTAAAACCTGAACATTAAATAGCAGAGATGGTTGTATCGCGACTATTATTGTCCTCTTTTTTACAGGTAAAAAAGAATATATACATTGCAAGACTTTTCAGAGGTCTGTTTGTAATATTATGGAATCGGAACAAAGAGTTGCCTATGTCTGTGTTGCATAAATAGAAAGTAAGATGCATGCAAATATACATATCCTTAACCAATAAAATAGATTAAATAGAGTATCGTTCTCATGAGAACTCTTATTCACTATTAAATACTGAAATTAGGACGATCGATTCCAAGGAAATAAATGGATTCAAGTATAAAGGACTTTAACAAAGTAAACAAATAAATCGCAAAGCAATTAAATAATTATCAATCAATTATTGTACCTAGAAATCACCGCTTCCCCAAATTCTAATTTTAAGCCAAGTTTGACTCTCATGTAATTAAATTCCATATTGTTATTAACTCAGGGTTGTTAAGTTTTCACACAATCTCCTTAAGTATATTTCAATGTTACAAGAACTTCGCCATTTAAATTGAAGGCCACTGCAAACCAATCCTAATTGGCTATCAAGGGTGCAAATCATCTCTCAATGTGCTCCCACGAATATTTTTTCCTCTCTATATGAATTAAACTAAATTATGTACTCTCTGGTACGATTTCAATTTTCCATCTCAAGGGTCATCTCAATCTCAAGATCATTCTTATGAGCGAAAAGTCAAAAGAAAGTATAAAGTATGAGACATAAATAAATAAATCAAGTAGGTATACCTCGATAGAATCATATACATGAGATATTTGAACTTAAACATAACATATCGAATTAGGTTCCCTTAATCCTATTCGGTATCTAGAGGTTTAACTCATAATGAAAATGGAAAATACAAGAACCAAAAGATTGAACAACATCAAGAAACCAAAGAAAGAGAAGATATAGAGACACTCAAAATAGTGGTAAAAGCGAATCTCTTGTTCATGCCTTCACGAGCATTAAGCATATTCCTCTCTTACTGCTTAAAGTGATACCCCTCCTTATTCTTGAAAACACTCAAAACATGCTAAAGGAATTATTGAAAAAGTTGTCCCAAGCTGCTCGACTGACACCCTTAAATAGAGAGGGAATTGTAATCTATCAGAATATATATATATATATATATTTTTTTTTTCAACTTTTCCACTAATGTATAGCTATGAAATCTAACTCTTTGACAACTTTGCTCTTATTTTCTAAACCTTAAGAAGTTGAAATATTTGTGCGATATGTCCTAAAAGCTGTACTAATTCGTTTGGGGTAAGGAGATGCACTTCCCTCTTGTAAAGCTACATTTTTCATGTATATCGCTCAGTTGGCTGCGGCCAACAATTCCCCGTGATTCTTCTTTCCTTTCCGAGACTTGGCACGATCTTCTATGATTTTCCTACAAATAATTAAACTTCTAGCAGTATCTCATTTATAAATAAAACTCTAGAAACTTAAATAAATAGTAATTAATTACCCAAAATGGATAGATGTTTGTCTCCAAATAAGGAGGAATTGGTATTAAAAATCCCATCGCATGGAATACTACTTGCATTCTTCGCAACTTGTGTCAAATTTTGATTAATGCAGGTTCTCTTTGGGTAGCTTGGACAAGGAAATTTCTTTTGAAGCACAAATGCTTATGGGTGATTAAAATCCCAAATTCATGCTCTTGGAATTGGAAGAAAATGCTTAACCTCAAAGACAAAGCTAGAACATTTATCCCATGCAAAGTTGGTGATGGAGAGAGCATCTTCTTTTGGCATGATAAATGGTCTGCTGATGGGATCTTGACTTCGTTGCCAAAAGGTGAGCTCACTTTTCCTTCAATTGCCTCTTCTTCAAAGCTCTCTGTCATCTATAAGCAGGGGAATTGGCACTGGCCAAGATGCATCGATCCTAGGGTTGATCTGTTATTCTTGCACAATTCTATTCAACATGCTGCTCAAGATACCTTCTGTTGGGAATCAAAAACTCATATTAAGTTTCGTGATATTTGGGAAAGTATCATACCCAAGCTACCCAAAGTTCAATGGCACAACTCCTTATGGTTTCATGGTCACATTCCCCGTGCTTCCTTCATTAGCTGGCTAGTCATCTTAAATAGATTGCCTACCAAAGACAAGTTGGCTAACTGGCATTCTCTCCCTAATTTATTGTGCGAGTATTGCGGTATCACGACAGAAACTCGTCATCATCTATTCTTCGAATGTCCTACAATTAGAAGTATGTGGATTAATGTTCTCATCCGACTACAATACTCCAGAAGCATAGGTGATTTGGATACAGAACTCCAATGGATTACTAATCTAAGGAGGTCGAAGACAATTCCGACTATCCTTGCCAAATTAGCTTTCACTGGCTTCATCTATTCCATATGGCGGGAAAGGAATTTCAGAATATTTCATAACAGATTTAGGCCGCCCCATATTTTGCAAGCCTCGGTCGTAAACATGATCAACAATCGTATTAGATCAATTCCTAAATTGGAAGCTAAATTAATCAATTTCCCGTCTTTAAAGGCTTCTCTAGAGCAGGTTTCAATGTAATTTTGTATACTTCCATTGTACATTTTGTGTATATACTTGGCTGATCAATGAAAGACTACAATTATAAAAAAAAATGCAAATAATCCCTAAATAAAAGGAAAGTGGCCTAAAATTCATAAATTTAAGTTAGAAATGGACAAACAAATCATACAAATGGTACATGGTTAAATTTTCGGGAAATTTTAATGTTGATTAAAAAGCTCGTTCATGCATAAAATACAAGTATTTACCTATATTTGAGATTCACATCTGCTATTCGGGGACCCAATATTGGTACTGGAATTCCAAGTAAAGTGAGAACTTGATTTTTTACTCTAAAAGCTTGCTTTCTTCCATATTTTGTATTGGGATGTTTATGTCCTGCATTAGAAAAACCAATTTCGAGTCATTCACTTCACTTCTGATTCTTATGAAAACAAATCTCGGAGAATATGTATATTTTATGGGGGAAATTCTTAAATTTATACCAGAAATCCTCTATTGATGAACATTTGAAAAAATAATAATAATTCTAAACATCATAAAAAACTTAAAATTAATGAAAATGTGAAAAGAAAAAAAATTAAAGAAGTTTCCATGGTAACATAATCGTAAATTGGTTTTCTAAACTTCTAGTATTGATTTGATTCATATAAAATGACTAGACACGGGCCTGTGCTACACACAGAAAAAAATAAAAATAAACATATGTGAAATACTGGAATGAATTCGTATAATTATATTATTTATTTATAACTTATTACAATTTAATTCATTTAAAATTTGTTAATTTACATTAGTAAATAGAACTTTCTCAATTTTTATTAGTATATTATGTCAATTTTACTTTTTCATTTTTACAATTTCAAAATTATTCGTTCAAAAAATGTGATGGATTTTTACTGGTAAAATTATAGATATGGAGTGAGATAAGGGAATCTGAGCAGTTAGAGAAAAATCTTTGCTGTTAGAATGGTATATTTGGTGTGAGAGAAAAATAATTGAAGAAATTGTCTTGTCCTTAATCTGAAAATTAGATGCATGTCATAAATTGTAATATGTAAATTAGATTGAGGGCAAATGTGGAAAACGAAAGAGGCACATGAACTTTTCTACATATACTAGTCAAGAAGTGAATGAGTTCGAGGAGAAGGAAGATGTAAATATTGACATGGCTGAAAAGCAGTACGATTAATATTCAGGTAATAAAACTGATTTAGAATTACACTTGTCAGTTGTACAGATTAGGATGATGAAGCCGCACATCTCACTTGTAGTGAGCAAAAGTAGCCACGAAATTTTATGTTTTAGATGAATGAAACTGTGGATACTCATTACTTGTACATGGGATCTAACCTCCAATCTCTAGGTTATGAAACAGAATCTTGTCTCGCTCCATCAAGACCAGTTAAAAAAACTTATATTTTTAATCCGTAAGATATGTTAATTACCGAGGGGCTTATTGGTAGATTAGAGTAAATCTGATAAGTTTGAATTGAGGGCAGGAGGAACCCATTCTTTTTAATTAGTTCATAAATTTTTCTTTTACCCATTGGTAGTTGACATCCATGTTTTAATAGTCTGCCCTAACGTGATAACATGTCCACATCCCTCGTGCACGCTCAGAACATTAAAACTCTCAGAGAATTTCTCATGTATATTTCTATAACATTTCTTTTGGTGCACTATTTTTTTTTTTGCCCCTACAGTTTCTTAAGGACTGGAGCTATTTTACTCCATTATTTTCAATTCCTTGTTGCTCAAATCGACAGTCTTTAGACTTTACATGGTACACATTTTTATACATGTCAGAGTTCCTACATTGTCTTACTTTTATTCCTACATGCAGAAAAAGAAAATGATGATCAATTATCGCACCGTGCATGTGATCTACTTGTTTCCACTCGGAGAGAATTGCTTTTTAAATTGTCGACAGATATTGGCTTTGGAGATGTAAAATTTCACCTCTTCGGTAAGAAACTGAGTCCGTTTTCACTCAAAATCTAAACTGATAGCTGGTGGTATCTAATTATTCTTATAAATGAGAATCTCTTTCATGATTTTTTTCCTTGTGGATTTATTCCTCAACACTCATCCTCATATAGAAAAGTGGCTTGACTTGCCTTGTGCCCTTAAATATCGGTTCTTAACAGTTGACCTCGAGCTGAGCATTTTTTTCCATACTCCAGTAGGCGACACATGACCACGAGGAGAGTTTTGTCTTCCGTTCTCTGGCTAACAACTGATGGAAGAAAGTTGCTCAATTTCATTGATTCAATCCTTTAACCATCTAAGAACAGAAGGTAAATACAAGAATAAAAAAGGTTAAAAATGGAATATACAAGAAATTCGTTGTGAATCCTATTTACATTCCATTTTGTCTACATGTACATGTTTGAGATACCATAAGATCATGTGATAAACTTCCTTTTGCTCAAATTGCAATACCTCTTTTCCCTCTATTTTCTGTAATTATTGAAAGTTATTATCAGGAGATGGAACATGCACCAAGTACTCAGAGCGACCAAACGATAAAGGCCACTGCAATTGGGATTACCGAGAAGCTTGATCGTGTATCTCCAACATTACCAACTACCTACATATTTAGAGTTTATCATCGACTACGTATGGTACATGAAAAGGTACACGAACCCATGTTTCTGTCCATTGGTCCTTTGTCACTATAGTAAACGAGCAAGTAGCCTAGGGTATATGGAGGACCACAAGTTGTTGTTTATTAAGTATGTACTTACTAATAATAATTAGAGAATTATTATAATGGTCAAGAGGTTTAAATATGGCAATGGTCAAATGACCATTGCAACTCATTAAAAGTGATATTAATATTATCAACGGTTAAGTAATTTAAAGAGAATAAATAATTTGACCATTATATTGAATGTGTATATATGTGTATATATAAAATTGATAATTTGGAAGTATTATATATACAAGCCGAGAGTCTTTTCAGCTAAGTTTTGAGTTTATTTTTCTATCCTTCTATTACATTGATATTTTATTGATTTTTATTTCTATTTTATTGCGTTGAGTTCTGGTGAGAGAGTATCGTATTTGCAGTCAAGATTTCTCCTAGTGGGCATTGTATTCCGGTAATAGATGTTTCCATCGATGCCATATTGCAACTTTGCAGGGAAATATTTATCTTTAAGAAAGTCTCCTGGAAGTGCCTTATCCACACAATTCTAATTTCAAATCTTTCAATCCTCTAAATTCTAATCGATTTCAATATTGTGATTGATTAATTTTATAATTATATTACTTAACATTTTATTTGTAATTTTAGTAATCTCATATTCTTGTATTTCAAGTAATTTCTCTACATCTTGAAGAATCTCATACAATAGTTGCACTATTAGAACCAACTCACCGAGCAAGTGGCAGGAAGAAAGGGCATTTCGAAGGCTGAGCCGTTGAACAACTACCTCGTGGCAATAAAAGGATTCAAAGATAGAGCGAAGGCGTACTATGCAGACCCCATCACCCTTGATCGACATGACTTTTTGAAAATATTTCATTGCAAATCCTTTTCACTTTCCTCCATGTCAAAGCTCTGAAGAAGACGATATTGTATTGCAAAGCATTTTCGACTTATTTGTGAAACCATTTACGTTCAGCCTGATTTCGTAAAAAAGTGGGGTACTGGATCAAAGAAAGCTTAGAGATATCAAACACTTTTGAATCTTGTTCGTAAGTTTATGCTAAT
>JAOYND010031810.1:0-12024 GCA_025802135.1 Lagerstroemia fauriei | reverse complement strand
TTGGCCTCAGTTGATGCACTGAGATGCATTTTGTAAATGTCAGTTTTATATTAGTAATATTGCTTAACTTTCAAAAAAAAAAGTTAACCAAACTCTATTTTATATAAATATTTAAAATTTTAAACAAAAAATAATAAGTATTTAAATTTTAAATTCAGTCAAACAAAAACTAAAATTTATCATTTCATTCCAACCCTATTACAAATCAAATCACTCCTGAATATGTTATTGTTTTATCTTAAAATCAAGATAAAAAAAAAAACCTTTCTTGTCCATGAGGAGATTTGAACCCTGCACCACCCGCGTGAGAGCCCTGCAGCCCAACCACTACGCCAGATTCCAGCTTTTGCTCATTGCTGAAAGTATATGTATAGAAGAAAGATAATAGGGAACACGTGTCAAGAAGAATAGCCGGGAATTTCCTACTCGCACCCGCCTACTCGCTGCCTCCATGCTCCATTGACATTCTGTTTTAGTATATAAGAATAGACGTGAGATTCATTGATCTCAATAGCGCCAACTGTTAACTCTTTTTGCTGAATGGGCCTGTTAGTCACGTCTAGTTGGAGGAGATCTTAGATATATGCATGTATGCAAGGTCTAATGATTCTAATAGTACCGACACTTTGAAGGGATAACTGCAATATAGAATCGACAAATCCAATGCCAGATCTTTATTAGCCGTTGTCTTCATACAAGTCAATAGACTCAATACAAGAAGACTGTTCTGCAAGAAGAACTTAGAAGCCATTATTTAACAACGGCTTAATACCCGGTGACCATGGAAAGCAGTACGACACCTTTCTTCTGCTGACTTCCCTGCTTCCTCTACTACGAATCAATGAGTAATCTCTACTCTTTGGGTGGGTGGCTCCTCTTCTGCTTCAGCCGCCCCAGTTCCTCATGGCACTCCCACTGACCCGTCATCCTCTGCATCGATCCGACCCATCCGTATTCCTGCAGGATATGACTATGAAGTTTTCTTGAGCTTCAGAGGACCCGATACACGCACAACATTCACCGATTTCCTGTACCAAGATCTTGTGAGTGCTGGCATCCGTACCTTCAGGGATGATGAAGACCTCCACAAAGGTGAAGAGATTGGTCCTGAGCTACTAACAGCGATCAAGCAGTCAAAGATCTCCATCCCCATATTCTCGAAGGGCTACGCTGAGAGCAAATGGTGCCTCAAGGAGGCTGCACAGATGGTGGACTGCATGGAAACAACAAAGCAAATGATACTGCCAGTTTTCTACGATGTCACACCATACCAAGTTCGCCACCAGACTGAGGACTACAGTCTGGCCTTCTGCAATCACGAGAAGGATCAGTCCCCAGAGGATGTAACTGCATGGAAGGATGCTCTTTCGAAGATCGGCAAATTGAAGTGATGTAATCTGACTGATCCCTCTGACAGGTCATAATCTATTCATATGGGTACCATTATCATTCACATCTTATCGAATCGAATTCGCAATTATATGTATACTTATCAGCATCTCTCGTTCTTGTTATCACAGCATAATCCAACTTCACACAAATTGAAATTTATTAAATACAGTAACTAATTGTCATCAGTACTATCCTGACATCAACTAGTCTATTGAGGATGACATTGCTCCTTGTTTTCCAGATATCAAGGTAAGTCAGTAAAAGATATCGTCTCAAAGGTTTGGAAAAAACTGAACAGAAGAAAACTAGACAATCCTGACTATTTGATCGGAATCGGTAATCATGAGGGTGTATTAATGGACATGTTAGACATTTAAATACTGGATGTAAGGATTGTTGGGATCTGGGGAATGGGTGGTGTTGGGAAGACAAAACTTGCAAAGTTTGTCTTCAACCAGGTCATGGACTTTTTTGAACATTGTTGCTTCCTTAGTAATATTAGAGAAAAATCATCACAATCCAGTGGCATGGAGTCCCTGCAGAGACAACTGGCCTCTGATATGAGGTATAAACATGAGAAATTTGATAACATTGACAAAGGAAAGGGCATTCTCAGAGATAGGATTCCTCGTGAAAAGGTGCTCATTCTCCTAGCTGAAGTTGATCGCTCAGAACAACTGAGCAATCTACTGCCGGGTCTTTGTCAATATGTTCCAGGAAGCAGGATCATTGTCACAGCTCGAAACAGAGATGTTCTGAAGGATTTTGAAGTGGAACTAATCTATGAAGTCACAGGAATGAATCAGGAGGACGCACTGGTACTATTTTGCAAGCACGCTCTCAGACAGAATTTGCCAATTGCTGAGTACACTGATCTCTCCTAGGAAATTGCAAAGGCTACTGGAGGACTTCCTTTAGCTATTGAGGTCATAGGTTCCTACCTATCTTCCAAATTACAGAAGGATGTTTGGCAAGAAGGATTTGACCGGTTAAAAAAAGAACCAAGGATCCAGGAGAGATTGAGGATCAGTTTCGATGCATTAAGTCACGAAGAAAAGGAGATGTTTCTGGACATCGCATGCCTTTTGGCTGGAATGGACTACAAGGTACTGTTTTCACATGTGGAAAGCGTGTGGATTTTCACCAGCAAGTGCAATTCAGGACTTATTTGCCAAGTTCCTGATAAAAATTGAAAATGATAAAGAAGCGTGAATGCATGAGCTGCTCAAGAACTTGGTACGGACATTGTTCGTCAGGAAAACTATTATGAACCAGGAGAACAGAGCAGACTGTGGTGCCATAAAGAATCGACGTACTAGAAATGGAAGAGGTATGATACAAGGTGTTATATATATATAAGTTGCTCACCGTTTATCCTCATGTTATATTTGGTAGACGTGATCAGGATGAGAGTTCTATATTTTTCATGGGGTTGTATTATTGAGAATTAATATGTTCCGATGCAAAGTAGCGTCGCTCTTATTATAACTCGAGAATTAATATGTTCATTCCACTCGGTGAAGTTCTTTTACTAAACTAATAAAATGAGCATTCCTTCAAAAAAAAAACTCATGAATGCTCATTCTTTCACTCTTCTTAAATTTATATCAAACTTGTTCTTTCTCTTCTTTTGATTGCAATTACTTAATGTGCAGGGAACACCCAAGGTGAAAGCCATCCATCTCGATCATGGGTAGGAGGAGGTGGAAAAACATTTTGAAGGCCAGAAGTTTGAGAAATTGACAAGGCTTCAGTTCCTCGAACTAGGCGACACTAATCTCGGTGAAAACTTTGATCGATGTCTATGGAGATTAAAATGGTTAGGTTGGCACGGGAATACCACATTGAATATACCCTCTCATCTGCATCCCAAGGACTTGATTATCCTCGACCTGTCAAATAGCTCTGTGACTACGAATTGGATCGGATGGAGCTCTGATCAGGTCTCAGAAATGACATTATCCTCTTTCTTTCTTAATTCATTTATAGCAAGTTTAATATTTTTTTATCTTTCTTTGTACATTGTTGTTCATCAGGTTCTGAAGAATCTGGAAGTAGTTAATCTCACAAGTTGCCATTACCCGACAGGAAGTCCTCATTTTACCTCATTCCTACCAATCAAGAAATTAATACTTGAAGATTGTCAGGCCTTAGTTATGGTTCACCAATCAATTCGGCATCTGACAACTCTCGAGTCACTCAGCCCGAAGAACTGTTGCCGGCTCAGGACGTTGCCTGAAGAGTTGGACGCTTTGTTATTATTGACTGAGCTTGTCATCATTGGGACTCTTATACAAAAAATACCTATACCAGCAGATATGCCATTCCTTAAAACTCTCAGTGCCCAGTGGTGTAGATCACAGAATCAAATTCTTGACTCGAGAGAATTCTTGAATCTGCAACGGCTATTGTTGAGTCATTGCGAGTCACTGACAGAAATTCCACCATCGATTGGATATTGGCAGTCCCTAGAAGAGCTGAACTTATCCCATACAAGTGTTAGGTTCTTGCCCGATTATGTTGAAGACTTGATTAATTTGATAGTGCTCGATATTAGTCACAGTTAAGTAAGGAAGTTTCCTAGTTCTCTTGAGAATTTACAGAAGCTTGAAGTAGTTAATGCCTCCTATTGCCATTATATAACAAAAAAAAAATATTGGATCTTTCTAATCTACGGAAGTTAAGAGAACTGAAACTCGTTTGCTGCCAACAACTTGTGGGAATTTGTGGACTTGGGGAGTTGGTGGCACTGGAGGTTCTTGATCTTTCTTTCTGTGTAGCAGTAGAGAATTCACCAGATATTTCTAAGCTACAGATGTTAAGAAGACAGAGATTCGTCAAATGCCCGGTATCTTGTGGATATACAGTGACGTTAGTTGATTTATCTAGATTGTTCCCAAAATTTAGTACTGCGCAGCAGTAAAGATAAACCATATCTTTCCAAGCTACAGAAGTTAAGAAAACTGAAATTGCCTGGTTGCAAGAAGTCTACTGAGAATTCAGGTACTGGGGGAGCTGGCTGGTGCTTTTGGATTCTTGATCTTTCCTTGTGTGTAGCAACTAAGGAGATAACCAATCTGTGACAGCTACTGCTTGGAACTCCCACCATTATTCCCCCATTGGTTTAGGATAATCGGATGAGAGGAATTCCTATCATTGTTCCCGGAAACTGCGTGATGGCAAACATGAGATTGACCGGAAGAAGGAGGAGTGCATGCCTAACTCTTTTTTCTGTAAGTTTATTTCTTCATCCATCAAGTTTTTCTTTGGTAATCTTCATCTATTCTCACTTCTCAGTTATTGTTATTGCAATCAGACAACTACTGATCCTGACCTCTCTGTAAATCCTGATCCGGTCCTTTGAAGTTTCTGTCCTTGATATTAGCAAGTCTACTGTGTAATGTATGAGAATATGGTCGTCACTGATGTTTGCTGAGTTACACATTGAAGTTTTGAATTAGACTGTGTCTTCTGGGTTTGTCAAAAGTAATACATTCAACATTTCTAATGAGGTGTCAAAAGTGATTTGAAATACTCGTCAACGTGTCGAATATCCATTAGTTAAGCTGCATATTATATACGGGGAGCTTCGGCCCGTTTACATTGAAAAATAAAATAAAGCTGCAAATTCATGTATTAGCGTGTCTGTAAACTGTATTTGTCCAATGTGCCTCAATTTTTTAACCTGTTAAATTCAGATTTACTAAATTCTTGAAAAAATTAAAAAATAAAAGCTATTGTACTAGGGTTCATCGACTCTAGTTGATGCTTTTGGGCGTGTTGAGAATTCAATATGATATCAGAGAGTTATGAGATTGAAATATAATTTATAAGAAGATTATGTGTTAATATCTAATAATTTAGATTTTAAGTAGAAAAAAGTTCAATTTCTTGTAAGCACGGTGAATATTTTACGTGTTACCACCATCCTCCTTCTCTGTCTAATTGGCAAAAGGGAATCCAAAGTCGGATCTGTATTGGGGCGACTACTTTACAGTGGCAAGACAGGAGTCAGCAAGAAATTGGCATTTTATTACATTATTTTATTTGCAACAAAAAAAAGAAACACACCCTTCCCGAAGAGTTCTCTTTTTCTTTAAAAAAAATGGTGAACCTTTTGAAACCAATTCCTAGAATACAAATATAGAATACTGTTAAGATGCAATTTTTTGTTATTTCTTAAAGGACATCGCAAGATCAAACTGTGAATTTTTTTTAATAAGCAAGTTAAATCCGGTTCAATAATTAATTATATTTTTGGTGCATGTAATAATATAATTGACCACTTAATCGATTTAACCTATACATTTCCTTAATCCGGTAGGTTTATATCCACCTTAGTTCCTACTCTTAACTTTTTGAACCTCGCTGCTAACTGGGTTATCCTCAGGTGTAGCTTGGGTTACCAATCATCTTCTCAGCCTTTCGCAATTAGGTCCAAATGGCTTTTGCTGTGTGTAGCAGCATTTTTCGTATCCTGGCCTTCTCGCTGCAGTATTCCAGATGATAAATTCCACGTAAATCTATGTGTTTGGTTTCGTTTTCTCTAAACGTTTTCTTGTGACTTTAGCATGTCGGCAAGCTAATTCATGATTGGTTCGCCCGACATAGTTGTCTAACATGATTGTCCGGAAGGTCCGAATGGCCGACAATCTTCATCATTCATAAGAATCAAGCCTCTTTCCTTCCTGCCAACGATGGTGACATGGGGAAACATTTTTGCGACCCTTGACCTTTCTTCTTTGACAATTCAAAACACTTATCTTTTTTTACTAACCCTGATGATTTCTCGATCAACATTCGGTGACTACGATTTTCCAGTCAATGTAAGCACTTGTAACATGTCACGTATTTAACAAGATCTACGGTTATATGGAAAAAATTGTAGCATTAGGCTAATTTCCAGGGTCGTGGAAACTCCAGTCTATTGGTCTCGAGAAATTCTTGCACTCAATTCACCACGTAAGATATAAACTAAACCAATAGAAAAATAACATGTGTTCATTGTGTCAGCAATTGTCCCCTCATAATTTTTAAAAGACTACAAAATTTTCAAAGTTCTAAAAATGCCACAATCACCCTCTCTCTCCCTGCCTTCATCTTCTTCCCTATGCTCTAAACAAAACCACTCTCTCCTCACTCTCTCTCTTCCATGCCCGACTCACTCTCTCTCTCTTTAATCCCTCATGTCTTCCTCTCCGCAACTCCGATGAAGACGACTCCGCCAACAAAGATCAGCTTCCTCACTCTTCCTCACGACTAGGGAGACGGGGGAGATATCCGGTTGAAAGAGAAATCATTAAGGTCGAAGGTCGGAACTCTGGTAAAGACAACTCCGGCGACCAAAATCAGCTTCATGGCTGGAGAGAGAGGAAGGAGGGGATCGGTAGTAGAGAGATAGATGTGTGGTTGAGTGAAAAAGGTAAAGAGAGAGATTGGAGGGGGAGAAGTGGAGTGGGGTAGATTTTGAAATACAAGAAAAGTGGGAATTTTTTAGAAATAATGGGTGGGACCAGTTTTTCACATGTTTATGTAGTGGCTTAGTACAGATATGAGGTGGTACACTATGCTCCAGTAAGAATTTCTCATCGGTCTCTATCTAATTGGCAGAAGGGAATCCAAAGTTGGGTCTGTATTGGGACGACTACTTTACAGTGGCAAAACAGGGCAGGGTTCAGCAAGAAATTGGTATTTTATTAAATTATTTCATTTGCAAAAATAACATGGTATTTTATACATGACATCATGAATGCAATTGTGAGCCCAGTCCATTGGCCAAGCCCAATAGAAGTCCAATGACCAAATTTTGGCTTTATTGGCAAAAATCAGCCACTTCACTCTGTCCCAGGGACACACGTGTTGAATAAATAAGTGAACCACTTATCATTTCTTTTCACTTTCGGAAAAAAAATAAACGAACAACGGAGAGCGAGAGAGAAAGAGAGCGACGAAACGGAGACGACGAGAGATTGAAGGTGAGAAAATTGGAGGTAAATTAGGTTTAGTTCGAATCAAATAAATTCTATTACTCAATGTTATATATATAGTTTAGTAAGATTTAGTTAGAATGATGTATTCCAATGAGTTTTAACATGATAGGTGAAAGTCGTAGAATAAATAAAAATAGAATGAATAATGTCATAGAATAAATTTTAGGATCATTTTTAATATAAACATATATTATATATCTTGATTTTGTTATTAATGATACGATGGGAACTGAAAAAATAGAAATTAAACATCTTGGGGAATCAGCGCAATAAAGGAATTACTCAAATGAGGTTGTGAGTATTTTTTTCCGTTGTAAAATAAATTATAGTATCTTATATATATTTATACCAGCATTTCAAAAAATATATATATATATATATAATTTACGTGTTCGACTGCTTAATGCATGCAAAGATAAATGTGTGTATGTGTGTGTGTATATACATATATAGTACTCGCATGATTGGTTGCATGTGAATATGTAAAGTTGCATGGCTGATTATATATATGCATGTAAAGCGTATATATCTATAAATATAGCAATTGCATGCATGACCGATTACATCACATATTGCATGCCACGTAAATTGACAATGCAGTAAATCGTGTGTGCATTATGTGGATTTTTCATTATTGTATGTTATTGTAAATAGCCATAGTGACCGCTAAGTCGGCGGGGTAGAAATGGGTCAGAAAAAGAAAAGAAAGATAAAGAAAAAGTGTAAAGATAGAGATATTTAATTTACCGCAGATCTCCAGCAATGTTTAAAGGTAAGATAATAAAATTGCTCTTATCGCTAGAGAGTAATGAGCCCCCGTGGAGTGTGGCGTGTAGACGAATGACACCTGAAGATGGGAGGAAGAATGTATTGATTGGGGCGTGAGGTCACGGTATCATCGGAGAGAGGCAGTATCGATACCGTCATAACTCTGTGTAGAGGAAGTGCGACCACATGGCTATTGTTTATTATGATTGATTGTATGCATTGCATATATAGTAATTGTGGAATTTAATATTGATTATCCTTGTTATGATTCGATAATACGTATCGTAGCGATAATTTTATTTATACGATTATACTATTTGAAAAATTTGTACTTACTGAGCCCGCAACTCACCCCTCTAATATTTTCTTTTTCAGATAAATGGAGGAAGGACAAGCGGCTTAGCTGTCATTTTGTATCAGGGATCGGCGTTAGGCCTTTTTGATAATTAGGCGATCAGAGTATGTACAATAGTAGTGTGAAGTTTCTACATATAACGTTAGGGAAAATTGCACTATAGGTACAAAATCTTTCGCCAATGTAACGTTTTTGTACAAAACTTTTTTTTTGTAACTCTGTGCTACAAAACGTTTTCAAAATGTAACATTTTAGCACAAACCGTTAAATTTTCACTAACATCGTTAACTGTGCTGATGTGGCAATATGATGTGGACGCCTAATGGTGCTGACGCGGCACCCTAAAATAAATTTAAATTATAAAAATAATAGATAAATAAATATAGGAATTTCAAAATAAAAAATAAAAAAATCAACTTTTAAAACAAAAAATTAGCAACTGATCTAGAAAATTCGGAATAAGATTGGATAAGTTCTAAAAAATTGATAAAACATCCCAAATCGATCCGAAATGATCCGGAATTTTCAAGGACCGACCCCTAAACTTTACCAACACCTAAGCCTAGTAATTTGTGTCGTGTCGTGTTTAAACGTGTCGTGTCTAAACGTGTTCGGGTTAGAGACCACAATGATCTGGATTGACACATTTATTTTTCGTGTCTAAACCGTGTCTAAATCGGATTGACCTATTTAACGTGAAATGTCGACAATATATAATTATACTCTAATAATATATTATATGATTACTAAAATAATAATATTTATTGATAATTAGTATAATAAATAAGTAAGATTAATCAATTATTGATCATGTAACATCATTTTTAACAATAATGATACATGCAATATTTTATATATCATAAAATTTTCATATATAAATGTATTAAATGAGTCAATATATATATAAATAGTGAATATATTTAATAAATGTGTTTAAACGTGTCGTGTTGTGTTATACAGGTTTAAACTCAGTTAAACACGTCTATTTATCGTGTCTGTACAGGTTTGTATCTAAACGGAAACCTGTCTAAGTAGGCTTGAACCCGCCTCACTCCGTGTCGTGTTGTGTCGGGTTATCGTGTCGTGTCAAAAATTGCTAGGCTTACCAACACCTAATACGGTTCTAAAACGCACAAAATACATCAGAAACAACTGAAAAATTCAGAATAGAGGCTAGACAGATTTTAGAAAGTGGATAAATGACCCCGAATTGATTCAAAACAATCCGGAATTTTCAAGAACCGACCTTTAAACTCTACCAACACCTAAGATCATCCTAAAACAAACAAAACATATGAGAAACAGAACTGAAAAATTTAGAATAGGTGCTAGACAGATTTTAAAAAGTCGATAAATGACCCAAATTGATCCGAAACTATCTGAAATTTTCAAGAACCGACCCATAGACTCTACCAAAACCTAAGACCATCCTAAAACACACAAAACACATTAGAACTAGAACTGAAAAATTCGGAATAAGGGCTAGACAGATTTTAGAAAGTCGATAAATGACCCTGAATCGATCCGAAATGATTCGGAATTTTCAAGAACCGGCCTCTAGACTCTACTAACACCTAAGACCATCCTAAAACACACAAAACACATCAGAAACAGAACTGAAAAATTCAGAATAGGAACTGGACATATTTTAAAAAGTCGATGAATGACCCCGAGAAGTAATTTAAAAATATATAATATATTTTTATTTTCTTATTTTTATATTTTATTTCTAAGTATTATTATTTTAATTTATTTTTAATAAAAAAATTATTTGATGAGGAAGAATGGAGGAATGGGCGGGAGAAGAGGAAGGGAATGGGAGAGAGGCGGGAATATGTTTTTGGGGGAAGTGTGATTGATTTTTTTTATTATTATTTATTGTGTGTTTGAGTTAGTACTTGTCAGGTGAGAGAGAGTATGTGTGAGGAGAGAGAGAGTACATGTGAGGGGGAAGGGGAGAGAGAGTATGTGTTAGGGATGAGAGAGAGAGTACGTGTGAGGGCAGGGGGAGAGAGAGAAAGTGGCAGGAGAGAGAGAAAGGGGAGGTGAGTGATGGGATGAGATGGAGAGATTGATTTGACTTGATTGATATGATGATTTATTTTAATTATATTTTTACTATTATTTTAAATTTATTAATAAAATAATAAATTTTCATAAGTAAAGTTTGTTATGTAATGTCTAGTCAGCGTACCGTTGTACTGCCACGTCAGCACAGCTAACGGTGTTAGTGAAAATTTAACGGTTTATATTAAAATGTTACATTTTGAAAACATTTTGTAGCACGGAGTTACAAAAAAAGGTTTTGTACCAAAACATTACATTGGCGAAAGGTTTTGTACCTACAGTGCAATTTTCCCTATAATGTTACAATTTGAACTTTTAGTTGGATTATTTATACATTATAGAAAAGATGTGTTGTGAGTATGAATATAATGCTGGATAAGAGAGTATTTGGATAGAATTTATAACACATTTGTTTATTTCTGAATATTGAGAAAATAAGAGAAAATTATGCCAAAATATCAGGTCATGACAACAATCATAGAGATTTGCGACAAAAAATACACCCTTTCCGAAAATTTCTCTTTTCTTAAAGAAAAAAAAAGTGAAACTTTTGAAACCATTTCCTAGAATAGAACACTATTAAAATGCAATTTTTTAAAAAAATTTTTAAAGGATATTGCAAATTCAAACTACAATTTTTTTTAATAAGCAAGTTAAATGAGGTTCAGTAATCAATTATAGTTTTGGTACATGTAATATTATCTTTTAGAATGAAAATCGTCGTGAAAAAAAAAAAAGAATAGTAAGTGCTGCATGCAAACGTGTGGGTATAATAGAAATCGAAAAAGGATTGTGGATAGAAGTTGGAACAAAACAATTACTGCATGTGAAAAGACAAATAAGTACATAATATTAGCGATAAAATAGGAAGGGTAATTTTGTAATGAAAATTAAAGCTGTCTTCTCCTTTAAAATAATGGAGAAAAATTACACATTTAACTTGTAATTTTTAAAAAAATTAAGAAAAAAATTGCCTCGTGAAGAAGCGGTATTGCAACAATACATTGAAAAATAGTCTTAAATGTACCTTTTAAAAAACGACCTTTTGAAAGTTGGGTGGGTGGGGGCCAAAACTCCGACAATCATATAGCTGGAAGTGGAAGCCACTTGTCACGGCTTAATAGTTAATACCGGCGACCTTGAAGTGCAGTACCTTCCCATGGGCAATTGTGTATCTTCCGGTGTCTCCTCATCCGCTTCGGCCGCCCCAGCTCCCCCCGGCGCTCCCGCTGCGCCCTCGTCGGCTTCGGCCGCCCCACCTCCCCCCGGCGCTCCCGATGCCCCATCATCCTCTGTACTATCGGTCCCATCCAATCCCATTCCCGTGGGATACGAATACGAAGTTTTCTTGAGCTTTAGGGGACCGGATACACGCACAACATTCACCGATTTCCTGTACCATGATCTTCTGAGTGCTGGCATCCGTGCCTTCAGGGATGACGAAGACCTCCG
>JAOYND010031707.1:0-12026 GCA_025802135.1 Lagerstroemia fauriei | reverse complement strand
TGAAAAAGTGAGTAAAGAAATTTTAAGTTTTTATTAGAAAGAAATCAACATTTAAAAATTATTTGACTAAGTAGGAATTTTAAGAAGTTGACATGAGTGGTCTTGTAAATCAGCCCCTTTTCACATTAGGGAACTGTTATGAAACACTCTTTGGCCAAAAAAAAAAAAGAACTGTTATGAAACACAAGATGATGCTTCTTCCTTGTACCTATGCATAAGTAATAAAAACTCCATAGGGAATTCTTATTACCGTCAAATTAATAACCAAATCATGCAATGGAGATTCCGTATGGAATTCGTCTGCAACTTCAATCCCATTACACGCTATCAAACACATCGTAATTTGCTCGTTTTCTATAATTTAATTGGTGATTTCTCATATCATGTGATGAGATAGGATTATTGTGAAGCTCGTACTAATAAATGAAGTTCTTATTTGGGTCAAAAGTGAAAGAAAAATCTCACGGTCTTACAAAAAGGAGAGGAAAAATAGGTTTTCCTTCTATCTCTTGTACACTTATATAACTCCTTTATATACCGATAAGTTTATATTTTTAGGTGGATATAGACCCAACATCATATATGCCCGACATAAATTTTACATGGTGTTATAGTAGGTTACCGTGTGAACTCATATCTCACCAAGACCAAGCTTGAAACTCGTGGTCATATAAAGTATGAGATCAAAACAAAAATATTTGACTTGTGATTGATGAATTGAATATGGAAGAAAAAACCGACTCGAATAAAATTGATAACCTAAAGAAGGTGGAAAATGTTTTCCTTGTGGTTAGTAGGTGCCACTCAACCTAAATATGAAAGAAATATGTCCAACTTACATCCAATTATTGAGGATAGACATTCAAAAACACGTGACAAGTGTATACCACGTTATCACATAAAGGTTATTAGTATTGAGGAAGAAACTCACATCATAAAAATAATAAAAAGAATTATGATATATAAGAAGAATTTAGAATCACCACCTATGAGTTTAAACTTTTATATGGCTACGAGTCTAACCTTTTATGGATTTGGTAAAAATTTTACATAATATCAGGATAAATTATCCTGTGAACAAATATCTTGCTAAACTCATGTATGGAACTCGTGGTCAATAAATCGAGAATGAAAAAGAAAGTCCCTCTCATGATCAATTGTTCCCACTTGAGTATAGAAGAAAAAAATGCCATATTCAAGATCGGTCGTTGAAGGTGAGTATTCCAAGCACCACCACTGCCTAACACATGGAGGAGAGTATTAATAATAAATTAAAAAATAATAAAGCAGATAAGTTAAGATGTTGAAGCGCCCTTTCCATTTAAGTGATGTCTCGAGTTTCGAGTCTTATGAATTGAGATGATTCACTTTAAAAGAATTTTACTCTCTATCAGTCCACCTGACTCAAACTAGATCAGTTAGGGCCGTTGACCTCCTGAGTATCAGTTGTACAGATAAAACAAAATAACAAACACCACTCACACCAACGAGATTAATATAATTAAGACACTATGATCAATTCAAAGTCTCACAATGACATCCGAGGAAAATTTCGACCATGCCATCATGGGCACCCCAAGATCCGAGGAAATTTATGTGCAAAACGGTGCGTTCTTGGGGCCCCCCAAGTTGAACATTATTATTATAACTAATCGTCATCATCATTGCACCCTATAATTAAGAAGATTATGATCCTCTATTATAATGCCATCACCTCGGAATGTTCCATCAACCAGTCATTAAATTAAAAAAAGAAAAAGAAGCACGGGCGCAATCGAACGAACGCCCAAAGTACATCGAATCCGTGGCACAATTATCGAACGCCGTTTGTCGATTAGATCATCATATTTTATGGCAGTGGTTAGGGACGGTATGATTAAGATAATGGGGCAAACATTTCGATGAAATTATTTAAAAAAAAATTTGTTGTACGTACGGGGAATATGTGCCCTTCGCTTGTGTGTGTGTGTGTGTGTGTGGCAATGACATTTTCTTTCGTGTATCTGCGCGTCTTTGGGGTCGTAAAAGCCGTGTCGTGTTGACGGTCGGGTGGGGCCACTGGCTTGAACAGATCTACATGGGTCAAAAACTGATTCGTATATTGATGTTTCTGCTGTAGAAATATGGTAGGCAGATCAAAAGGGACTGATGTAGAAATCAAAGTTTAAGGGGGGAATTCAAAGTAATCACAGAGATATAGTGAAATAAGATTATGTAATTTAACAGTAAAATAAAAGTTAAAATTGATAGAATTTATGTAATAATTTATAAATTATTATAAGTTTAATGAAGCGATTAATGCTATCTTCGGAATCCGTCCATAAATTAAGAGTAATATTTTTTTCCGATTAAAGGGAGATTGGTGAGAGCCTGTCTTAACAACTGATGGCCACCGGATTTAAATCATTGAATTCAACCGGTTTGTAGGAGAAGGTAAAATTCGATCTCGAGAGAGTTCCACGGTTGGAACGAACATCCGACGCATCCGCCGCCTACACGTGCGCGAATTCAACTGATTCGGCCCCCAACTACACCACTTATGCAAGCGTACGAGGTATGCATGAGTGGTATAATATATCCAAGAAAGTTATTTTATATAGAATCAATTCTTTCTTATAAACCCTTCTAAGTTTCTTCTCCTTATCAACGTGGAATTCATTTTCTCATTATTTCCCGTGAGCTTCATGGTCTTACTTAATTATAGGCATCCTTAATCCATAATTCATCTGAATCCATCTTAATCAATCTCATATAAATCTCTTATTAAACTTAAATAATTTTTTCAATTTTATTTATGAGACTCAATTTCTCATTAATCATGTCATTTTCCGACGCAATATTCCGGACCAAACCTAAGTGACGGATTATTCAAAGACACAATGTCCGTCCGGCTACAGTTTGCTCTTCGCGGACCCCACATAGTCAGAGGTGTGTTTGACTCATCCCACGAACCGTCCGAAGTTGTGCCGATCCGAAAGCGAGCGGGAGCATCAGTCTGGCCCTGCTGGCCACGGGCATGGCGACGGTCAGCCCTTCCGAGAGCGGTTCTGCTCTGCTCTCGGCGGTGGTTGCAGCCTAATTTTTTTAGGGGTGTGTAGGGTTCGGTTCGAAAATTTATTTTGAACCGAATGAACCATATTTTCGGTTCGGTTCGGCAGTAAAGGGGCCGAACCGCAACCATTTGAGGAAGAAAAAATTTAGTTGTTTAAAACATATTCGAACGATTTGGTTAACCGATTAATCGGTTTTTTACGTAAATAAATAAAATTTGCTATATAAAACACAATCGGTTCGGTTCGGTTTGAAATTAACCAAACCGAACCGAGTCACAAAAATTAAATAAAATGCATATCTCAGTTTAAAATTATATATTTTTAGTTTAAAATTACATATTTTAATTTTATCTTTTATTTTATTACTAATTACAAAATGGTTTGGTTCGGTTAACTGCAATTAACCGAACTATATCAAGTAATTAATCGAACATCTTTTTGGCAAAAAAGCGAACCGTTAGCAAACCGGTCTGAACAATTCGATTATTTTTTATTCGGTCCAGTTCGGTTTTTTTTTTTTTGTGAACAGCCCTAGTAGCCATGCGTGGGCAAGGGTGCTTTTCCTCCTCAGACCTTAAGTTTTCGATCCTTCTTTAAGCTCCTGACTCCATCCGACACCAACGAAGAACCGATACAGGTTCCAAAACAACCTCAGAATGCTCTTAAATCACTCGAAACTCAAAAGATGGATTTAATTAATGAAGTATGAGAAAATACTAAAAGATCGTTAACACAGTTCAAATTTGTAGTCTAGAAGGGTGCTTAAATTGCAGGCTTTGTGAATTAAACGGTCCCTGCCCACGTAACAGTCAATTAGTAAGATGACGTTGGAGAAACGGCGCCGGCAGCAGGGATGGAGGCGCAGTGGCGGCAATCCACTGCTGTCAAAGGAGAGAGAGAGAGGTGAAAGATTTTATGGTACTGAGCGAAAATTTGATGGTTAGATCAGGGTAAATGTGTAATTTCAGTTTTGCAATCTACCTTCACTGGCAAGGATTCACCATGCAGAACCATGGCACAAGGAATCGTAATTCCCTGTAGGGTCAGAATCGGGAGAGTGTTTTTACATCTACATATCATTATGTGGTAATACTTATGCGATGATATTAACTAATTGAAAAAGAGAGTTTAGTACAGTTGGTATTGTTCTCGCTTGTAACATAGAGGCCCTGGATTTGATCCCACCCGTGAAACTTTTCACGCCACTTTTACCCCTTCTTCCTTTTACATTTTTTAGGCATCTATGTCTCATTTGTATACTAAATAAAATTAATTTTTTTTGTAAATTTTTTTATCAAAATCAAACCAAAAAGACAATCCTAAAACTATTTAATTTGATTAGTTAGTGCCACTACATAAACACAACCGTATATTGACTTCGTTACATACAAGACTTCCTCCAGAATTGGAAGCTCATGAATATTGAAAGAGTTTTACTGATGAAAAGGTCGATCTAACTCAAATTTAAACTATTAAGAACTTATTGGGATCCTAAATATAAGATGGATCAAATTTAAAAAAAGGATGAATTAAATGTTTTTTTATCAAAAAAAGAAGATAACAGTAGTGGCGACCTAACCGTCCCGCTACTTAATCTTCGGACTTTCATGTTCAACTACGAACATGTTAGATGCACTGAATAACTACTACTAAACCGGCCCGTCGACGTAGCACAACCAAAAATTTATTATAATTTGAGAAATTAGTGTCCACTAAGGCACAAATTCAAGAGTATCTTCTGGCGATATTACTGAGGGTGAGATTCAAACCGGTAACCTCAACCATACAAAATCATATAGGAGTCAGATTTACACCACCAAAAATTACAAATGAAATATCTTCGGGGAAGCAATTATAAAGTACTTTTTGTTACTGTGCAAGAGACAGTGACACATTAAGCAGATGCCCCGCTCAATAAAGCATATAGAGGAGGACATTTAATGGTCCGTTGACAAGGACGTTGCATTGTATGACAGTGGATATATGGGAAAGCTATTACACCCCCAGCTGGATATAGTACCAACCTCGACCTCGATCCATCGACCGATGTATCTACCATAATTACAAGTTATCTACACTTTTGTAAATTCGGATTCTCATGAGTGTCAACCATCATTGGAGTATTAAGCCTTCGAAGAATCACGTTGACCTAGCCGGTGAAATGGGTCGACTCTGATTATTATAAAAGATATCTATGAATCTAAAAAAAAATAGGAAAGATTGATATAATGCGGTATAAAATTTTTACAAGAACTGAACTCAAAATTGCCTAATTTTCAAATTGGAAATGATGCCCAACTGTGCTGGCATTACTCTCCGGTTGACTTTTTTCTGTGTACAAATGAGGTACATATAACTAAAAAGGGATAGAAGATGAAGATAAAATATAAAGACACGGGAAGTCCCACCATTAGAATTGAACTTAGAACTTCTTAATTTCATATAAAAAATAGTATCACCGTACGAAACTCTCTTTCTCTCTATTGGGTTCCTTTGGAATCGGGTCATTAGGACATTACCGTTGCTGTCTCATGCAGTTGACTAACGTTGTTTCTCGCATAAAAATTTAAGCAATGATTTTAATCTTTACGATAATATTTTTGCTGCATTGCTTAAGTTCATCAAGTCTGAGTTCAAGAATTCATATAATTCTGTGTATGCGGGAGATAATATCCTCCCTAATGTTCCATTAGAGTAGCTCAAGTAGAGTTTGAGGTTATTATAACAGATTGTTTTATATTTTTAACTTTATTACATAATATTTTGATTTGTTATTTATTATTTAATAAATTCCCTTATATGGGGCACTCTAAACCTTCATCCTCGCGTGACAAGGGGATCCGCACTTTCACGAGAAAAGTCTGTTATGACAAGGTGTTACTGCTCACATGGTGACACGCGGCAATCAGAATCAATTATTCTTAGGATTAATTTTTTATTTTTAGGTTTTATAAAATAAAAATAAAAATAGTTGTATGTGATTGACCTGTGTCACAATATAACACTGTCACGTGGTAATATCGTCTCATAGTAGACTTTCTGCACTTTCACGTGCCTTTAAACTTCTAATCTCAACAACTAAACTAGTTATGAGCAGAACGTTTTTCCTTTCTATTCGGGTAAGGAAAATTATTGTCCGCGAGACGAGAAATTCTTAGGCGATCTTACCTTGTCATGTTGTGTGAGAAAGCACCAATCAAAATTTGACAAACGAGCAAATTAGTGTTAATCACCCGAGCAGTTTCCATAACTAACACTAATCAAAATAATTTGATTGGTTCTTCCTCACCACGTTATCGTGAGATAATACCATCTAAGATTTTTTACCGCAAGACAGTTTTTGTTATTTCATTGTCGGTTTACTGACTAAGAGTTCCACGCTTGGAATTACCACTAAACTTATACAAGAAGTTAGGGCGCATGATACCGTAATGAAAACACACTTCAAAATCGAATGGATGCCCCTGCCGACCATCATAATGCGACCAACGCCAATCGCCCCTTAATCTCTAATTTTATTTTTCAGAATACAAAGTAGAACATATAATTTTTTTAAAAAACGAAAAGGTATAAAAAAACATGGAATAAAGGGGTACGAAATTCAACTAATGAGAATTGAATCCAGGATTTCAGCGTGAGATCGAACCTAAAATTTCTAAATCACAGGACATAAACGGTACAACTGTATCAATTCCCCGATCTTTTCAGTTTGTGCATAAATGTTTAATATCCTGCAATATCGTAAAACCGGAGAACACGACAACTACTTCTTTCTTGCAGCATCTGATACCAGTAAGCCTTGCTTCCATCCAACAATTCATAAGCTTAAATCGATGGAACATAGTGAATAATGGGAAAAAAAGACTGGGTGAAATGAAATAATTCATTAGAAAATGAACAAAATGTGTAACCATTTACAATTTATTTTTTCAAATTCAAAGCCATCTGAGCTCGCGTTGTTTAAGATCTCCTTCATCCTGCAAATTTTAACGGGGCGTCGGATCATATGAAGAATCTCGAATGCCATCGATCGAATTGTGAATGTGAAAGAGGATGGAAATTTCGATGTACGATATCTCGGTGGTGGTGGTGGGAACGAGTAGCACTGTTCCCAGAAAATGAAATTTCGCGGTTGGACTGGAAGTGGGTCCCATGCTATATATTTTATTGAGAATTCCCTTCCTCTATAATTTTGCCCCATTCCATCATCGAGCGGAGAGAGCGTCCTGCATAACCGATATAATATGTGACACGTGATATTATAAATTAATATAATTAAATTATTTAAATTTTTTTATAAAATCCTTAAATATAAAAAGATAACCTTAAAAATAATTAAAAATCTCCGATGGTTAACTCAAATTGATGGTACGTACGTATAACTCGTGTGAAAATCCGTTAGGTAGGAAGCTCGAATCCGCCTTGAGCACGTAGTCCTTGGTGAGACCATCAACACATGTACTTTAAACATGAACTGATCTGAATTCATAAACTTACGGGAGTGTTCATGAGTTTAAGAAGAATAAATTCTTCATTTTCAAAAAAAAATTGAATACATATGATTTATAATACTATACAAGCATTATCACATAATATATTCGTTACATGCAAGAATTTCTCTAGAAAGAGAGGCAGCCGGTGTGTTTCTTAAGTCTTAATACAGCTGCTAACAGGCGAACTTACACAGGAGAAGATCGCGCGAAATTTGGATGGTGTGCACCTAACACCGCCGATCTGTAGCCAACCGACAATCTCACTCTTGCTACTGTAACATGTAACTAAGAATGGCAATGGGTCGAGTCGAGTCCTGATTGGTATGTGAGGACTTGAACCCGCCTCGTGCTCTGGACCCACGAGCGCGATCTAACGAACCTGTGCCCTAGTCTGATACTAACTAGACCTGGGTGTTTTGACTCGAACTACAAGAAATTCAATAAATGTCATGTCAATTTAGCATAAATTCATATTCTCATTTTCATAATAATATAGTTTAACAAAATTAATATGATTAATATTTACATAATTTCATATAATAGAAGAAATATCATTAAATTTATGCAGATAAAAGTTTTCATGAATTACATAAAATATATATATATATATATAAATTATATAGTCTAATAGAATGTTGCGGGGTAGGGAGAGACGGGCCAGGTTGGAGGATAAATGCAGGCTCGACCTGACATAGGAATAGATCGGGTTAGGATCCACCGGATTGGGACCTCACCTCACGGATCAGGTATCTATATACTTATATAGTAAAATAGGGTTTCAACAACTTTCTAAGAGAAAGTACAATAAATTTCTTACTCTCGACCATTTGACAGAGAGTATAGTGAATTTTTTACTTTCGAATTCTTGATGGATATCATATTTTTATTTCTCCTCAATTTTTTTATTTCTAATATTTTTTTACAAATTTTAATACTTCTTTATTTACATTCTTCTCACCATTTACCCATTTTTTCCATCTCTTTCTAGATGAACATTCTATGATCGAAAAAATTTATAAATAAGCGATGAAATGAGGAAATAAAACTGGAAAACGTTGTCAGAGATAGTTAAATAATTAATGATGAGTGAACAAAATTATATATCTTATATTTGACTGGACCATTACATTTCTCTTATCAATTTTTCATACATGTCATTTTTTTTAACTTTTTTCCTGCAATAACGTGCGGATTGACTCTAGTAAATTGTGAAACCTTAACAGTCATCATCCATCGTTCTCCTCTCTCTTCTCAAGTTTTACATGTCTACATTTTTAATAACAATTTTTAGAATTAAAAAATAAATAATCACTCAACAATAATCAAACAAAAAAATATCGAAATCGAAATGTTGATGGGAAACTTAAAAGTTATTGAAAGTAATATAACACATCTAAATTCGCTGTTTTCATTTTCATATATTTAGGATAAAGTAAAATTTAGACTTCAGTTAACCCAAACATGGGTGGACTTAGGAGGTCGCGAAGAGCGATCGTCTCCTGAACTCGAAAAAATATGTAAAAATTTATATAAATTTTATTAATTTCGTCTAAATTTTTTAATGAATTATCTTATTTCGCTCCCAAAAGCCGTCTCTCAACCTAAATATTTATCATTTTCTCAAGAATTAGATTCATACAATGACAATCACCTCTAGAAGTTATCAGATCATAAAACTTTTATTTCTTTTCTCCATTTCCATTGGGTATTTTGGGTCGAGCATATTAAATTATGAAAAAATGTCAAGATTATAAATGAAAATTTTAGTTATCTTAAGATTTTCTTGTCCCATAGGTCCAAATGCGAGATGAATGTGCTCGGTAAAAGTTAGTAATTATGCGCAAAATGGTGGTACAGTAGGCTGTAATCGAAGCATTTTGCACATTTTAACCATAGACGCCTCATCAATCACACTGTAAAAATTTAATTCATGTGTCTCATATTGCTATAAGCTTTTATAACCACTAAGATGGGATTACAATAATGTAGCGTTTGTTTTTATTTTACACTGCGGATATCAGCTACTTATTATAAAATTTATTGTAATATAATATATATATACGAGTTAAAAATTTATAATGTGATTCTGTAAAAAGTTTCATGTCAAAATAACAAAACGTGAAATTCATATTATAATAAATTTTACAAATATTTTATCCACACCTTATAATTTTATATTTCCTTGAACGCAACAGTTTTAAATTTTGACATATAGCCTATAAAAGTATTTTTCCGGTGTATATAGGAGGTACAGAGGCCTAAAAAGGGTAGAAGGAAGGGGGATAAAAGGGGCACGAGAAGTCCCACAGGTGAGATCGAACCCAGGACCTTTAAATCACTGGGCGAACGCCGTACCAATTGTACTAAACCCTCTTTCTCCTATAAAAGTTTTATGATATTCAAATTTTTCCAATGATCTTAATCTATTTTATATATTAAATATGAAAATATCTCTCCTCTTTGGCCTTTTTTTCCTCATTTCCAAATTCCCCATTAATACGTAAAATTTCATTCTTAACACAAATATTAGATAACAAAAAGCCAAGGGCATAATCTTCTATCCTATTTCACTTATATTTTTCTCTTATTCCTCTCTATCTTTTTTTCTTATGGAAAAATGCACAGATGATGCATTTCCTTTAGGAAATATTTCATAATGGTACATTTTTTTTATTACATTTCAGTACATTTCCTTTATAAAATATTTCATAATGGTACATTTCCTTTTTTCGTTACAGTTTAATACATTTCCTTTCAAAATTATTACAGTTTACTACAAAACGTCAAATTGTCGTTAACACCGTTAATACTTGATGACGTAGCAATCTAATATGGACGCGATTTTAATGTTGTACCAATGCTAAACAACATTGACGGTGTTAACGGCCGTTTGACGTTTTGTAGTAAACTGTAACAATTTTAAAAGGAAATGTACTAAAATGTAACAAAAAAAGAAATGTACCATTATAAAATATTCTATAAAGGAAATGTACTGAAATATAACGAAAAAAAGGAAATGTACCATATATGTAATTTTCCCTAGATAAAACCATTCGACTTTTTTCCTCAAATTATTACATATTTTTCATATTTGATTGCATGCTTAAAACATTAAATGCAATTAAAACTTTATTTAATCATTTATGCACTCGCTTCTTTAAAATTTTTATTGAATAATAAAATCCGTATATAGTACTGGTCAAATTCTAGTATTTTTTTTTATACTTTCATAATATCCGAATAAAACATCCCTTAAACTTTTTTTGATAAGTACATCCCTTAAACTTCACATAATAACGAACACCGCATAAGTATATCCATGTAACGTGAAACCAAAAATAAATAAGCACATTTCATGCAAATAGAATAGAAAATTATTAAACGCAAGTAAGGAAAATAATTATAAAATACGAAATTGATTTCATGAGTTTATGTAATTAATTATAAATTAATTTAATTAAATTTCTGAATGGTGAACTATTGCATCGTAAAAATTACCTTAGGGCATGTTCGTTTTATTATAAAGTGCGCTATAACACCGTCCGATAGATTAGTTGGTTGGTATAGTACCGGACACCATCGATATAAAAAAAGGACTATAATATCATGTTACAGTCCACTTTACATCATCACATATTATAATTTTTGTTTGTAAATATTATTGTATTCCAATATCACATTGGTTAAAATTTTACAGTATTCAAAATACTTAATATTCTAATTTTACAATTAATTTTACAACTATTCTATCAACTTTACATTATTTTAAACAAGACACGGAGCGGTATTACGCATATGGAAAGAAAATAAAAATAAATAAATGTAAAATATTATAATAAACTTGTATAGTTAGATCGTTTATCTATAGTGTGTTTTGTTTGAAATTCGTAAACTTACAATGGTAGATATTGTATTATCAGTTATTATCAGTATATTATTTCAATTTTATCTTTTAAAATTTAAAATTCTAAATCATTCATTCAAAAAACGTGACAAATTTTTAATGTTAAAATTATAGATAGACAGTGATAAGAAAAATCAAAACAGTTAATAAACGATTTTTATGGTTATGATTGCAGATATTGAGTGAAAGGAAAACATATAAAATTATTAATTTACCAATAATTTAGAGAATTTTATAAAATATGTCATAAATTTTAATATATAAATTATATAAAGGATAATAATAAAAAAATGCACCAAATCTCTCGGACTTTTACTTATAAAATAATATAGATACTACAACCTCAAAATTACGACACATTTTCAAAAAAAAATTATCATAATATCTAAATTTTTCTTACAATATCAACGTTCCACGTCATCTAATGCGAATCAAACGCTGGCTTATAAAAATTGGCGGAGGTGAGAGCGCGAGAGAGAGAGAGAGAGAGAGAGAGAGGGACTGAGGACGTGAGCTGTGGGGGCTGGTCAGCGGGACCCACACCCCATGTGCCCTCCTTCCTGTCTCCACCAGCTC
>JAOYND010031603.1:0-12026 GCA_025802135.1 Lagerstroemia fauriei | reverse complement strand
TTTGGATTATTATAATGATTATATTGAAGTTGTGACTATATTAAATTGTTAATGTCTTGTACATTTTAGATTATTACGTGTATTTTATATTTTTGATTATTATTTTAATAAATCCGGTTCAACCCATTGAACCCCGGTTGAACCTAGAACCCGTACCTTGACCGGTTCCCGGTTCGATCCAATTTTAAAAACTATGCTTTAAACCTACAAAAAAGAGACACATAAATATAAAAATAGTAGAAAGAAGACGGAATAAAAGTAGGACTATTCATGGTTCGATTGGTTCCAAAAACCGTTTTGAATTGAACCGAACCATAAATAAATATATGGTTCGGTTAGATTGTGCGGTATAGGGACCAAATCGTAACAACTTTAAGAAGAAAAAATTGAATTGTTAAAAGTCGGTTGGAACAATTCAATTAACCGATTTTTTTATATAAATGAATAGAATTTAATAGATAAAGCATATTTGGTTCTGTTGGATTCGAAATTAACCAAATCAAACCGTAAAAAAATAAATTGAATATTTATTTTAGTTTAAAATTATATATTTTAAATTTTAAATTTTTATTTTATTTTATTTTATTTTTAATTAGAAATGGTGCGGTTCAGTTAATCATAATTAACCGAACTAATTATATCAAGTAATTAACCGAACTTCTTCTACGCAAAAAAATCGAATAGTTAACGAACCGGTTTTTATGGTTTGGTTATTTTTTATTCAGCTCCGCAGTTCAATTAGATTTTGTGGTTTTTATGCATAGCCCTAAATAAAAGGGTATGTGAGATTCCACTAGTGAGATGAAACTCGAGACTGCTAAGTTATAGGACGATGACAGTACCAAATGTACCAACCTTGTTTTCTGTTTACTTCATTTGTACATGGCTATGTTGCATAACATACCGATTATTGGGATCTGCTTCGATTGAATGGAATTACTACAGAAGACCAGAGACAGAAAGCGTGGTTTGTGCTGGACAGGATCAGAGTAATGCACTTTCATTTCTTCCAGATCAGATATCTATTTCTTTTACCTTAATCTCTGATCTGTTATATTTAATATCATCATTTGAGAAACCTAGCAAGAGACCAAATAACCTTACTTAGACAACGATTCTAGTTTCCTTTTCTTTGAGATCCTCTTCTCAGTCTGTTCGATGTATTATTTAATTTAGTCATATATACAGAAAAATCTCTTCTTAAAATCGAGAATTTCATCGTAATCTAATATTTTTAAAATAAACCTCTATTTTCCTGAATCGATATCAATAAAATCGAATGGAATCAGATTCCAACTGTTCGACTTGACTTGCAACTTTCAATGTAAAACCTATGCCACCCGCCACCCGTCACAGTATTTCTATAATTCATGAGGGACTAGGAGAGGAGGGCAGAGATCTTGAAAGAAATAAACGTGGTCGGCTGTAATCCCAAACCATGGGAGTACAACTTTATTAGAATTATTAGTTGCTCAAATATTACATAAATCAATCCAACTATTGATAGGCTTTGAAAATAAAATAAACTAGGAAACTAATAATTGAGAATATAAAAAATAATGTCAAATCTGATATAATAAAATCCTATAGCTAAATTATTATTTTTTTGTTTGCACCACGAAATATCCCTGGACCAGCCGAAGCGCACCTCGAGACTAATCTACGATCGGTCCGGTATCCCTGGGAAAATACCTATCAACCCTCTCAATCTGGGGATTGATCATGGGATCACCCATTTAGGGCTATAGTGAGGGAACCTCTAGGTCAACTTCAGGTTGGTTAAAGCTAATTTATTTGATCGATACGATCTTATTATCAAATATTAAATTTCCTAAATAACCATAAAATATCTCTAACATTCCCCTTAAGATGAGCATGCGGTGTAGCGGTTGCACATAATTAATTTTAATGACAACGATGTGACTTTTGAAATCGACTTAAGTATTTTCTCTTCAGAGGTCGAGAAAAATTAATAACTTGAGGCTTTCTGCCTTCTAAGGTCGAAAAATCGGCTTCAGTCTTTACTTCTTGGACTTCAGACCTCAGAGGATGACATGAACCTTTTTGCATTCAGATGTCTTCAACTGTCATAGTCACATGGCCATACCAAGATTGACCTGCTTTGATACCATGATAAATTTTATATAGCTCATGAGGGATAAGGAGAGCTGAGATATTGAATGAGATAAATATGGTCGGCCAAATCCGAAACAACGGGAGTGCAGCTTTATTAGAATTACTAAATGACTCAAATATTACATAAATCGACCAACGTAGGATATGAAAATAAAATAAACTATAAAACTAATAATTTGGAACATAAAAAATAATATCAAATTTGATATTATAAAATTCTAGAAATTTTAGCTAATTTATTTGATTGATACAATCTTATTATAAAATATTAAATTTCCTAAATAACTATAAAATATCTCTAACATTCCCCCCTCAAGATAAGCATACGGTGTAGCGGTTGAACATAATCAATTTTGATGGCGATGACTTGACTTTTGAAATCGACTTGAGTATTTTCGCTTCAGAGATTGAGAAACATTAATAACTTGAGGCTTTCTGCCTTCAGAGGTCAAAAAATTGGCTTGAGTCTTTACTTCTTGGACTTCAGACCTTAGAGGATGACATGAACCTTTTTGCATTCAGATGTCTTCAATTGTCATCATCGCATGGCCATACCAGGATTGACCTGCTTTGATACCATGGTAACTTTTATATAGTTCATGAGGGATAAGGAGAGCGGAGATATCGAATGAGATAAATGTGGTCGGCCAAATCCGAAACAACGGGAGTGCAGCTTTATTATAATTGCTAACTTACTCAAAGATTACATAAGTCGACCAACCTAGGATATGAAAATAAAATAAACTATATTAAAATTCTAGAAATTTTATTAAAATTTCTAGAAATTTCTAGATTACATGACAATTTTTAGAATGACTAACTGACTCAGAGATTACATAAGTCGACCATAAAATATTTCTAACACCCCACACCCTCTAGTATTTGCAATCACGGGATCAAGAGTCCCTGCAGGTACAATTCTCCTCGATGGGATTTTTCGTGCCTATTTAATTAGAAGCAGCTGCATCGCATAGGGACTTTCAGCTGGAAAATATACAAAATCACAATGTGTTATTATACGACAAAGTATAAAGGATTTCATCCACTTTTCATATGAAACATGATCCTTTGCCATAGAGTCAGTAGCTGTCTTGCTACATACATGTCCATACGCTGGTGTCATGTCTTTCTTTTTTATAAAGGAGGTATGAGTGTTGGCAACTCAATCACTCCGCTATTCAATGTTCGAGTTTTTGTGTTCAACCCCGATTATATCATATGCATTGAACAATCAGAGCCCTGCACTATCGGGATAGTGTGATGCCATAAAAAACTTTCTATAATTCAAGAAGTCTGTGGTTTTATTATGGAAAAAAGACTGCAAAAGGAAGGAAGAAAACCGATTTCATGTCATTGGTTTTTTTTGTAGTGTCGATGCTTCGAGAAAGATTTTGTTGGAGCGGTCATACCATATAGATGATACTTCCCTGACACATCCGTCAAAATATAATTCATCATTTATATATTTATTCAATTAGAGTTCACAAATTATTAGAATTTATATATGTTTTTTCAGGATTTAATAATTATAACTATATAATTATTGATTAAATGTCAAGTTCTGATTGAACGAATATATTATAACAGTATTAATATGTGGTACAATCGTTTTACTAAAGACTTTTTTCCGATATTGCTTAGCTTTTACTTGAAAAGGATGCTTCCTGTCCAACTTCATCATTTTGTTCTTCTGGAAGTCCTCTTGTCCAATCAGTAAAATCTTGTGCATGACCATCAGCATTTTGAGATCTTTCCTACTATTTCATGGAAGATTCCAATGAGGCTTGGACACGCATTAAATAAAAGCTGCCCAAAATATACGGGTCCAACGTTTCATGCCTATCGACTTGACAAGCTATGGTGGAAGAAGGCTTGTAGTGTAGGTCTGAATTAGAGCAACAACCTCATCCTGTGGTCGGTCTAAAAGTTTTAGGATTGATCTCCAAGTTGTGAGAGGTTGATGGGAATTTTTTAAGAATTCTGACTTAACCACAAATTAGTCTCGATTGGCACGAAAATACTGCGTGGGGTCCAAAAAAAAAGAATTAAAGCAACAAGAAGAGATGCTTGGTTGAAATGTATGCGCGACATCACATACTTGGTGTTGTCGATAAATCCAATTTCAAACTCAAAATTCTTATTGTGATTGTTCGATATTCCCTTTCCTTAACTGAAATATTATATTTGAGTTTGAGGACAGAGAAAATTTATAATTGTGAGAGATTTTTCATGGAAAACCGACCTGGTCAGAACCATGATTTGTTTGTCCATATTGAACTTCTAAATACGGATAGATTTGAAGTAGGGGTGTAAATAAAAGAGCCGAAAAAATCGATCAATTAATTTTTAGTATACTAAATTTAAAAAATAATATAATCATGTCCAAATAAATTTATAGAACATATTTTTGATATAAAAGTTTGATTAAATTTGTAAAAATTTTGAATTATTCAATTGAAATTCTAACTCAAAAATAATTATATTAAAAAATTGGGGCCCGAACATAGCCGAAGTGGTCGATTTTCATGACCATAAACAATTCTCGGTATAGTTTTTTAGACTCGAAAAAATCTGTTTGAAAAAGTCAGAACCCAACTATTTATTAAAAAAAAAAAGATCCACCGACCTATAGCACTTTCACCCCTAGATTTGAAGCATGAAAAAGCTCGAATTAACACGTGACTGGACCAAACGGGAGAAGACCCATTCTAAATGGTGAATTGCTTTCAGATTTCTGGCTTGTTTGAGACGCTGTATTGCTGTAAAGAGTTTGGGGAATCGACCGCAGCTTGAAAAGCCGTGACATACCTCAATTCATTCGAAGGGAAATGGCCATAGAAAGTAAAATCTGTTCTGTGAACAATTCAATTCCTATCTCCTTCCGTGGACAAAGTCTTGTATGTAACGGGGTACGGGATATCACCGACTAATGATATTCAATTATTTCTAATTTTTTATTTTTAGGGTTTTATTAAAAAATTAAAATAGCTTAATTTTATTAATTTATTATACTATTTAAGCACCGTCATATGATATATCCGATACATAGAAATCTCTCTCCCCTGACAACATGTAAGAATTTTTTTTGATAAAGGACAACATGTAAGAATTGACTCTTTCTAATGTCGCGTGAAAGAAATTTTCATTGCCGACACGCTGCAGATGGGGGCATATATGGGAAAATGAAAATCTAAAATACTTTAAAAGGATTTATCGTGACACACTTATCACTATCAGATAAAGAAGTGGTCCAAATTCGAGAAATTTTTATATGATTTTATCTTATCACGTGACATGAAAAAATACAAATGAAAATGTGACGAATGGGTAAATTAGTATTAATCACTCGAACAATTGCCAAAATTATAACTAGGCATGAACCCGTGCTACGCATGAAAAAAATACAAATAAATAAATGTGAAATACTAGGATTAATCCGTATAATTATATTATTTATTTATAACTTATTACAATTTAATTAATTTAAAATTTGTTAACTTACAGAAATAAGTAGAGTATTATCAATTTTCATCAATGTATTACGTTAATTTTACTTTTTTATATTTTTAATTTTAAATTATTCATTACTTGTGAGACATAATCATCTAAGATTTTCTCACCACTTGTGAGATATAATCATCTAAGATCTTCTTCAAATTCTCATGCACTTCCACTTCTCTATCTCATCTCTTATTAGACTTATGGATCTATCAATCTCCTTTTAATAACAATAGAAAAAATCGTCGGTGCATGCGGGTCCATATGACGGTCCAATCGTGTCTATCCTCAAATTGTACTAAGATATCAACTCCTAGTGTTCAACATGTCACACTAATAATACATAAAGAAGAACCAGGGTCATTTCATAGAAATCTAATTCGGACAACTAAATATTGAAATTAACACAAACGCGCCTCATTCAAATAATCGAATTCAATGACTGAAGTTAAATATTAATGAAAGCAATAAACAGGAACAACAGACTAATCATACTAATAGGCACTAAAGATCAAAATTTCCTCTGATTGCTCTTCCAATCCATATCTCTCTGTTTATACTTTTGATTAATGTTTATTGTTAATCTATGATTTGAATCTCGCCTTACGTAGCTCTTGTTGAGAGTAAGACTGTACTCCCAATAACGAGTTAATACGCTTTATCTTTAGGTGATTAACAAGTGAGAGCCCTTTGCATGTCAACCTCAATTGGTTATCTAAGATGATCGAACATATATGTTTCTACCTCACAAGTAAGCCCATCTATCAGCACAAATTATTTTGAATTATGCATGGCTAAGACTAAAATTCCTTTCTCAAGTATAAGATTGGGCAACTTCCATGTATAATTATGCAAAATAAAATCAATCTTGCTATTTATTGCCTCCTTCCAAAGAGATTTCTTTGAAAAAGTCACGGTTGCTTCATATATTTATGGTTCCTTCTCCAACATATATATTATAAAGTTCATAGAATTTTTCCACCCTTGCCCTTTTGCTGTGCCTCGGCTCAAATTCATGATCGGAACCATGATCTGACTCATGACTTTTACCATTTATAGATTCAGCAGTTTGTTTCGACAAATTAGATCCCTCATTAGATATACATGGAAATACATATTCAAAGAGCGAGGAATATCTTGATTCCATTATTATGTTCTTGTGCATATCATGATTTTTTTATTCATATATAAGGAATGTATTACTATTATGTGCATAGCCTATAAAGACATAGTGCATTATTTTAGATCTATCTTTACCTTTTCAGTGTTGAAATAGCTACTTTTACAAGACACCTCACATTCGTAAGTGTTTGTAACATTGTCACCTACCATGATATAATTCATATGGTGTCTTTTTCTCTTTCTTTTAAGGTAATTTATTTAAGAGATAATTACATGTTAAAATAACTTCTCCTCACATGTTCTGAGGTAAAACTTATTAACACTGCATTCATCATTTCTTTTAACCCACGGTTTTTTCACTCAGCCACCGTTTGTTTGAGGTGAGTAGGGTGCAATTGCTTCATGAACTATTCTATATTGTGCATAGAAGTCACCAATTGGTGCCTCACATTCACCATCTCTATTACTTCGCAATCTTTTTACTCTCTTATTGAGTTGATTTTCAACTTAATTCTTACAGAAAATAAATTTTTTAAGGCTTTATTTCATCTTTACTCTTAAGCAAATACACATAGCAGCATTTCAAGCTATCATCTATGAAAGTAATAAATTATTTATTACTGTCTCTTATTTGTACATATTTTAAATTACAAACATCACTATGAATATTCAAGTGATTTTGTATTTCTTTCAATCGTTTAGAATGATGACCTCATTAATTTACCTCAATGCAAGTTTCACACTTGTGATTCGATTCGATTTGGAATTTCAGTATGTGTTCCATGTTAATCAACTTCATATAGTATAATAATTAACATATTCTAGTCTATCATGCCACAGATTGGAAGACTCAATCACGTAAGTGGAAGATGAAAACTCTTTATTAATGATTGTTATCGCATTGAGCTTAAACAACCCATTACATTCACACCCCTTCCCAACATATATTCCAAATTTTAACAAAATAACCTTGTCTGAATCAAAAATTATGTTAAATCTGTGTTGATTTATCAAATAATCCAACACCAAATTCTTCCAGATTTATGGCATGTAGAACACGTTGTTAAGAGTTAGCATCTTTTCGAAAGTATCTTTGCACGGCCTTCCCTTGGCCTTCAACAACAGATGAGGATGAATTTTTTATGCAAAATTTTTCTCCGCTAATCAACTCAAAGGTTGCGAAGAGGTCTCGGTTGAAGCAAGCATGCCAAGTAGCTCTAATGTCAATCCACCACTTCTTGGGATTTGACCATACCAGGTTTATCTCTGAAACCAAATATGAGATATTGATGTCAGACACATCCTAGGCAATTACATCAACGACGTTGGTCTCATGCTTCTTTTTGGGAAATTGGTAATCGGCAGACCTGTGACCCTTATTGTCATAGTTAAAGTATTTTCCTTGGAACTTCTTCTTGGAAACGCCTTCCCTAGGCTCGAGGTTGGCCTTGTTCTTCTTGGGTTTCGAGATTTGCCCATGCTCCACCACAGTAGCCTTGACACACATGCATGAATGCTCTTCTCAGGCCCCTTGCTGTCTTCTTAGTTGAGAAGTCTAACAATAAGGTCCTCCAATGATATTTCCTTACTCTTGTACTTGAAGTAGTTCTTGAAGTCCACCTTGGTGGCGATTTCTCATTGCAGTCACAAGGTTTCACTAAAAATCATATCTTTTGGATGAATTTCATGCACAATTAATTGAATCTGTTACCCTTGTCTTATCACTATCTTGAAATCCACCATCTTTTATTCAGGGAACTGTCCGATGACAAATTTCTTTGTGTCGAGATCCTCTATCCTATACTTGCGGTCCAAGGAATCTCAAAGTGACTCGCCTGTCTAAAGTTGTACAGTGAGTCGTGCAGACTGTTCAGGACATGGTTTCTGCATATGAAATCAGAGTGATTTTACGCTTCAATTGGTTGAAAATTCTGGGCATCTAATTGCCCCTTAGGAAACTTAAGAGCTTCGCGAATCAAGAACATAGCAAGGTTCACGTGGTCAGGTATAACAGTATTTTATGCTATAACCTTTTGAAAATCAACCCATTGGACTTCTCAAGTTTCTCATTGTGGTTCACAAGAACCATAGCAGGTACAATGTCGGTACCTCCCAAAGGCATGACTTGAGTAGAGCCTGAATCCTTGGCCACAGCAGTGACAACATCATTGGCAGTAAAAACATTAGGAGTATTTTCAGTAGCCAACTAAGATCAACAGACAAACCAAATTACTTTTAAGATTGTTAGAACATAATACATGATAGTAATATTGGATGACTACAATTATAAATGGGAAAAAAATTTAACATCATGACACAAAGTCGTAGTACAAGATATAATAATATAAAATAAAATAACTGAATTGAATCAAAATATAAAATTATAAAAAAGAGTGTGGAGACACAAATAAGAGTCGAGACCTGTGACAGTCACATTTACTTTAAGACTAATTCGCCCCCTCTCGGTTGTGTTGAGGACATATCAATATCAATCTCTCAGGATACAACGATGACAGAGTTGTAAGTAGCACCGAACTTGAAACTCCAATGCGAATTGATCAGAGTCTGAATACTATTTGAAAACTATGCATGAAAACTGTATATTCAGCTTTGAGCAAAAGGCTCAATTTATAGAGGCTACAATTTAACGGTAATTAATTTGGCTATTACACTGCTTTAATACTGTATTGTCTGTTAAATTGCATTAATATGACCGTTACAGTATTAATTCGATAATTACACTACATTAATACATTAGTTATAGTATATTACCATATTACAATATTAATTAGGCACTTTACATTGCATTAATATGACTATTAATATATTATTATACCACTATAATATTAATTCGATTGTTACTCTTGAACTAATATGGCCGTTACTATATTAATATGACCGTTGCACTTTAATTAATACAATCATTACAATATTAATCACATTTGATTAATTCGAATTAGTAGGTCGTTATGCTACCTTAATTATTTTATCTAAAAAATGATTTCTCATTCACAACTTAATTGCATTTTCCAACGTTATATAGCAGGTATTCGAAACTACCATCTGCATAATCTGTAGATCGATGAATAATGTTTGCCAACAAATATCATTTTCTAAATAAATATGTACAAAGGGCAACTGAATGATGAATCTTGACGTACCACGTACAATCGATTCTGCATGTAATATGTAATAAGTTCACTGGGTGAAATGCCATTCAGGTCTTGCTCAGTGTAAAATTGATCCATGAACTTGTGAAAAATCAACTCATCTTCTATTACACACTAAATATTTAGTATGATCTGTTCCACATGAAGAACCTTTTCATGCTCCTCCCGGTAGAAGGATCATGACGCAACGTGGTGATATCACGTGAAGGTGATTATCAACACACCTTTGAAATTTTAGTGGATGAGTTAAATAAAATTATAAAATGAAGGGGGACCATCAAATATGTACCAAAAAAACCACCGGTCAAATAGTCACGATTCAAAGACCGTCGGTACCTGGATCTTACCTAAATTCCATGGGAGCTATCCAATACCCTTGCATCCCTAATATTATGAGAAAATCTTCAATGCAATGGCTATATAACGTGATATTGCTGATGTAATTTTTTTTAGAGAAAAAGTACTGGTACTTTGTAATATTATAAAAGTCTATTCAATTAGAAAAAGATGTATGTTTTCTATAATTTGGCAAAATACAAGAACTATTCTCTTAATGAAAAATCACGTCAATCGTGCAAGGGCTGCTGCACTCTTATAAAATCACGTCAGTCGTGAAAAATCACGTCACGTCAATCACCTTTTCTACAATTTAAAATATTTAATAATTTCATATTATAAACTAATTTTCATGTAAAATAACCATTTTCCGTGTAATTTAATTATCTAATGTAATCTAACAATAATACCAAACCAAAGAGCCCCTTACAAATATGTAGATGTTTTTCAGCATTGTAAACTTGGATTTCATGTTCTGGCCAAAAAAAAAAAAACTTGGATTTCATGTTCCATCTCCCTCTAAATAATATATGTCCGAAGTGACTCATAACTTTGAAATTTCACGAATACCGACTTTTTGAACTATATTAGATCTTTGGTGGTGCTGCATTGACGGTGTTATTATTAGTACTGATTATTCAATCCTTCTGATATGTGTGCGATTAAACACGAAAACCCGAACATTATAACATTATGTAGTAGAGTAACTAGACTACAGCCCTCTTTTTTATTCGGCCAAAAAACCATGGATTTCATGTTTGCAAATTATTGCTGATATCAACATGGACATTTCAAAGCTATTACTAGACAAAATTTGGAGCATAGAGGTATGGCAATTCTATTTTATTACGCTCTCATTTCCTCGTGACAAACATGAAATGAGGGCAATCGCAAATTTGCAAGTGATCAAGGCCAATGAATGTATTAATGAGCAACAGCTCGAAGAGATGAAAGCAATGAAAGACATGAACAGAATAGCATGCATTGAATAGTATAAAATTGATGCCTCATGTGCGGATAATCAACTGGGGAAATTTGGAACTATTACCGAATGGCGAGAGTTTCCCCTCACTAGCATTAGCACTCGGAAAATCTTCCTAGCAAAACTCATGGAAGTCATAATGAAGCAACATAATCGGGCTCCATCGACCAAGTTACAATGTATGCAAAACTGCTAATTTTCAATGAAGCGGAAAGAAAGAATTTGAGAAACTTAACTGCTGTTAGGTGTGTCACAAGGAAAGAGGTAATCTCCTCTCCCTTTTCCTGGCCCATGCCAGCCTCTGTGATCTGAGGCGTAACTGAAGGGCGATTGCAAGGCATAAGAGGAAAACAGCGAGGAAGAATCGTTGGAAATGAAGAGCTCCGTATGCTGATATAAGGAGCATGCCAAACAACAACCCCAAACATATAGCAACAGCCACATCAGCCCTGTACAATGTTAACATAATTATCAAATTTTGATTACATGAAGTCTGAAAGATATTCAGAAAAACCTTCAAGGGATTTAAAGAAAATTGTAGTAAATATAGAGGTTTAAAGGGATGATCCAAATAATTTAGAGTTGACAAAATAAATCTCAACATATAGATCCTAGGAAAATGAAGTGAAGGGCTAAAACGTTAGTAAATATTACTCTGGGAAGAACCATTTCAGGAAATTCTTTTCAAAACAGCAGAACACAACTTAAAGCGAAATGGTTGCCATCAAATTGCTCTTCTTTGGCCAAGTTGAGAAGAATGGATGAGTAAAAATGAATGAAGA
>JAOYND010031396.1:0-12032 GCA_025802135.1 Lagerstroemia fauriei | reverse complement strand
GGCAGGTGATCGGAGATGGGAGAAGACAAAAGTCGTGAAGAGGAGAGAATGGCAGGAGATATAAATTAGAAAGATAAACAAGGGTATTGTTGTCTTTTTACACATATTCCCAATGGGAATACTTACTCCTGACATTTCAACCGGGAATAGAAAAACTCTTCTATTCCCCTTCTATTCCTAATCGGAATAATTCTCACTTGTTTGGTTCATTGGAATAGGATGGGGAATAGAATAGCTATTCTATTCCTCATCCTATTCCACCCAACCAAACATCCCATAAGGAGAGGATTTGATCGGGAAATGGCTTCGCAGTCAGGTAAAGTAATTTCGTCTTATAAAAATAAGGTTAAATTATATAAAAGTATATAATTTGCTCTTTTTCTCAAAAAGATTAAACATTTCAAATTTAAAAAATAAAATTAATTAATTTTATTTTTTACACAAATTAGATTAAACATTTTAAAATTAAAAAATAAAATCATTGATTTATTTTTAATCTCAATTTAAGCTAGAATTTCATATTTTAAAATACAAATCATATTATTTTATTTTACTATTACATTAGGCTAACTCGTCTACCTTGAAAGTAAATGTTAGATAATTAATCATTTATAATATATTTCTTCATTACATAATAAAGGCATGTTAGACTTTTTTTAAAAAAATTTACATCAAATTCTTATATATAAAGCTCTCTTTGTATTTTCTCATTAATCTTAATTAAGGAAACAATTATTAAATTAATTTTAAATAAAATTACTCTAATTTTTTCAACTTGTAGGGACATGATAAGAAAAGACCTAGTAGAATATATTACCCAAACATATAACTTTGTATTTTAATATATTAGTCTAACTTAACAAATAAAATAATATGATTTTATTTTATAAATTTAAGAAGTTTAGCCAATTTTGAAAATAAAATAAAATTACATGATTTATTTTATAAACCTAAAATGTTTGGCTTAATTTAGGAATAAAATAAAATTATGTGATTTTATTTTTCAAATTTGAAGAGTTTGATTTTTTTTAAAGCAAATAATATGCTTTTATACGTAATTTACTCTAAAAATAATTAGCTCAGCTCTTAATAAAAAAATGCTGTTAGTAAAAATCCTTAATCAAAGCATCTGAAATTGTTCCATAGATGGCCAAAGAAAAATCAGGATACAAAAAAAATTCGTCCCCCAATTTTTCTTGAACTCTTTGGAAGACCTCCAGTTTCGCATCTTACCAACTCTGAATACCAATGTTCTGGTATTTAGAATTCCATTGTTTCAAGAGGTGACGTAACCAGCAAGCGGTAACTTCCTGGACCTGATTAAATATTATGCATTACTCATCATGTATAACAGTCAATCAAAATTGATTTAAGTGGGAAATTAGTCTCAGTGAAGGCATACGCATCCAACTTAAATCGATTTTAATTGGCTCTTATAGTTCACGGTAGATAAGTAATACACGCCAAATCTAACTCTGATTTCTAAAGGAGTATAGTATGGACTAAGATGAAATGGTGAATGAAAGAGGACGTTATATTTTTCTTTTGCACCACTCAGTATTCTCAGACCAGCCGAAAGACACCTCGAGACTAATCTGCGGTCGTATCAAGATTTCTGGAAAAATTCATTTTGATCCTCCCAACCTAGGGATAGATCCACTTAAGCCAACCTTACTTGTTTATATTTTAAAATTTGTGAGGAGCATTCTTTGTGATGAAGTTTTATATTGAACTTAATGATGATGCAATTTTTACTAGATTTATAAGAGTTTTGGGCAAGAGGAGGTCATAATTTCTGCTGTTTTTATGATTATTTTCACTTGAGTTTAGAGTTTTCTCTTCCATACTCGATTTACTAATCACATACCGATTTTTATATTTATTCCGATCTTGACCATTTTCATCATGATTTGGACGAGATATGAGCTTACACTATAACCGGTTTCGATACTGTGTAAATTTTCACGAGACTTATAAGAATTTTGGGCTCATGCTGAATCAAAAGATTAAGTTGGTAGACGGTGTTGTTCAATAGCTCCAGTAAGGGATGGAATTGATTATTTGGGTCAGGAAAATTTTCATGATTATATAGGTATGAAATGATTTATGTGATTTAGACAAATCTCAGTTTGTGAATGGAAAAAATTTTAAACAATCATGCCTCACAATAAATGCCGTGAGAAAATATAAATAAAATTTATTTGATGAGTAATAATTTTGGTAACTATTTGGTTTATTAGTATTAATTTTTTCATTTGTGACGATTCGATTGGGATTTTTCATGATAGATAGGGATTAGGTTTGCCTCATTATGAACGAAGACATCATTTGTATGAATTATCTAAATTAAAATTCAATTAATTAGAACCTGTTAAAATTAAAAATACCATGTAATTAGGAAAGAAAAAAAATCACAATATGATTATTTTAACATTTGTGCTTCTATGGACTAGGGATGCGCAATGAACCAGTTCGGGAGAACCGAACCTGTTCTATTTTGGTGCGGTTTTTTAGAGGAAAAGTGATTCGATTAATTTTTAAATGTAATCGGTGTGGTTAACCGGTTTGAACCCAACTCAATTGGTTTTAATATAAAAATCAATTCGGTTCGGTTGGAACTAGTTTCAAACCGAATTGAACCATTTCAAAACCAATTCAATTCGGTTTGAACTGGTTTTGAAACAAATTGAACCGTATTAAACCCAATTCAATTCGATTCGAACCGAATTGAATCGTTTCAAAACCAAATTCAATTTTGTTCGAACCGGTTTCAAACCAAACCGAACCGAACCATTTTAAAACCAATTTCGGTTTGAACTAGTTAATCTAATTGATTCAAAACAATACGGTTTTTTCCACGTAAATCAGTTACAGTTCTTCACCTAATGTGCTGTGCCGAACTGAACCGAACCGAACCAATTCTTTTCATTCGATTCAGTTAGAAACCGGTTCGGCCCCGAACCGGTTTTTGTATACTCCTACTATGGATCTTCGCTGATAAAAAATTTTCACGCCTGATGCCGCCGACACCTGTGAGGAATTGCTGAATTTATATGCCTTTTAATGTGCATAGCATTGGTGGTCTATGTTTTCTACCTGTTCCCTAGTCTTCTGGCACAGATCCTACGGTCCTGATCGATCCTCGGTTTCCTGCTAGGTGTCTCTCTGAACATAGTACTAAGCATCATTCCCTAGGCCTCTGTTCTGTTGCCACCTGAATTTTCCACTCCCTCCGTTCTTCTCACTTTTAAAATATCATCTATTTTTTTCTCTATTTTTTAATGATAAATAATTTAATTGAACCTGAATTTTAGTTGATTCTCATTTTTAACACAAATTTCTTCCTGTGATCTAGGATGATACAAACCGTGATACGTTTGCCTTATTTGGCAGCGTGTTACAGATTATGTTAAAAGTAACGAATTTAACTGACGTGACATGTTAATTTTAAAAAACTAACGACTCCAGTTAATTTTGATAAAAAATAAATACAGTGCTAAAAGGAAAAATGTCTCATAATTTGTGATTCATTAGATCATGCAAAAAAATTAGTGCTAAAAATGATAATTGGATTAAAGTACATATTCAATTAAATTATTATTTTTTAATAAAAAAGTGATCCTATGGTCAAAACCTCTATACATCTTGTGTGATATTTCATCAAAATTGGTTTGGTATCGATGTGTATTTAAACTGGGCTGTACGCCATAATTTATCTGATTCCATCTTACATCTTTTTGGATAAATATGCATCCAATATTTGATAAATCATAATACAAATAAAGTACTAAAAACTTTTGGATTTATGGTATGTCATTAATTAATAAGAATCACGTCATAATATTTTATGATGCAAAGAAAGCGGACAATACCTCTCAGCGGGGTTCTCCATGTCGGCGACTTCGATCTCATCCGGATCAATATATATTTTGCAGGTTAATTTGTCTCGATCAATGCCTTGTCTTGGTGCATAGAAGAATTTCGAGTATTTTTATTATCTTTGCAGTGGAGTTATTGAGAGGGGTGGATATTAATAGGCAGGTACAAGGGTCATATTGACCTTGATGTCCAGCCACTCAATAAGTTCCATGGCCAGGAAGGACCACATAATGATCAAGCTTCTTCCGAGGTATGGCCCCCATCGCCTCTAAAAATTTTATAAGACCTTGGTGATGTCGTACCAGTCACGATGCTACGGCGTGCCACATGTGGGCGCCAAGGTACGGTAGAGAGTATCCTCACATCTCTTATCATCTATTTACTTGGTTGTAAAGGAGGTTAATGAATCTAAAATGAGATAAAGGAAGAAGGAGATAAGGAGTAAGAATAGGCAGATCAGTGAGAATTGTTCTCGTAACTTCTTATTCTCAGATTAAGAGTGGACTCGACTATCAAGTTGAATATTTCGTTGCACTGACAATTCATCTTTAGGATTTCTTGATTTGATTCGTCGAGTCATTCTTCGTGACTTGGCTCCATGGAAAAGAATGGAAAATGAGTTTTCCTCTTACTCCAATAAAATCTGTCCGATTTTCTTTTTTCTTTTTTCTTTTTCCAGTGGAAAATGGGCCGAAGCTCAAGTACATTAAAATAAATCAGACTCTACGTCCAATTTTTCCTTTTCTTGACACGGAGGCTAGCCCATGTGATCAACGCACACATTTGAAAAAAATGCCGACTTAAATTGATAGCCGCAACAGATTCATCCGGATCAATATACCATATAAAATTTTCACTTCAGCCTATAAGGAACTGGACATATATTCACCTAAAAGTCTAAACTAACAAATAAACATCCGATACTCAATCTCTCGATTCTCCGGCGTGGAATTTATTTCTAAATATCGGGCAATTTTGCTGGACCCTGCTATTTACAAGAAAATATAATTGCTAAACACTGTTTGCAGTTAACTATAAGACACATATATGGCATCAATGACATTCAAAGATTCAGCATTTTTAAAACCTACAATATAGTAAGACTTTATCTAGGGCAGGGGTTAGGGCGGGCCAGCAGCTTAAGAGAATGGGATGGGTCCAGATTTTAAAGATCCCCGGCTCGTGCCCGCCATCGCCACCCTATCCAGGCCGTCTCATTTGGGAAGAATCCAATAATAGAAAGAAGGAATTCGTCACTTTTTGTTAACTGAATAAATTTGAAGTTACCAGAATTTTATTTTCTTGAAATTGAGAAATGCCTGGATCATACCCACCGATTAGGCAAAGAGAGAGGGCCATTAATTTGCTACCCAATTGAGGTGGCAGCCACACAACTGCGATTTTTCTGGTGTGCTAGTTGGTGAACAGTAGAACTGTCGTCCGAGGTTTTAAATGTCTCCGCTGTATGTAGGAACTCTGATCTGAGGCGTTGTGATCACCTTCAACCTAGCACAGATTATAAGTATCACTGAATGTCTCCTACGACCTCAGCAAATGGAGTGGCGATCGATGATGAACCATTACTATCCCGGATCAATGATCTCAAATCTAAGTTCTCAGATACGGTCGCCACTTCAGACCACAACCTCTCAAAAGCCAAAGTACCAACAACTGTAGTAAACAGGGGGCACTACCAAAGGTGATGGAGATGCAAATGAGGAAAGCCTTTACAGAACCGTCCCGGTACAAAACCGGTACAAACCAACGGCTAAAGATAATCCAAGTGAGGGAGAGCAGAAAATGAGGTGCGAGATAAAAACTAAAAAACTAATCGGATGGTGGTATACCAACCGTCCGGTATAGTACCGGGACGGTTCTATAAATTTTTTTTTGGCAAATGAGTGGCTGTAGTCAAATGGATGGAAGTTCCATGTTGCCGGGGTCGCGGCTTATGTTAAGTCATTCCACCCGAGTTGGTCTCCTTCTGCGATCAAGTCTGCCATAGTCACCACAGGTATTTGTTTGGTCGAATTATCCTGAATATTATAATAGGTGCTATTTGCTTCATGTTGATAATAGTTAGGCCCAAAAAAAAATGTCACGCCATGTTTAAACTTGTCATATCCAAGAACGGATGACCCAGAAAATCAATATAAGAACTGAAACTTAATAAAGGGTGAAATGGTGGATTAATTCAAGAGAGCAAAATAAGATGATTTAACCAAAATATAGGTTCCGAGCCAAAAAAAATCAAAATAGAGGTGAAAATACTAAAACTTACAGAGGTCTTTAAATGTTTTTTTTTAGTTCAGGGCCAACACCCCGTACCCCTTTAAATCTATTTCTAGTCGTATTTATACAAGTTCGTGTTAGAATTTCAAGACCTATATATATCGACTAGTTTATTATGCGGGCTAAAATTTTCAAACATGGACATGGTCCCCTTAATATCAGGTTGACGTGGAATATGAACATCTACACTATATCCAATTAACATGTTTACCTAAATTTACATATCTATAACACGATTAACACGTTTCAACAAGAGTTAACATGTGTAATCATATTTTCTTATATAAACAAGTTAAACGGTTGACAAGTTCAATACAGACATTTAATCATACATTCTATAATCCTAAGTTCTCGGATTATACAAACTCAACCAGGCTTAACATGCTTAATTATACAGGTTACACATTCGACCCGTTTAGACACAAAATATATTTAGGCACAACTCAAATTGCCTAATTTTATATTGTTTCATGCCCGCTATCTTGTCGTGTGAAAAATAGTAACATTGTGGTCTGACTAATATCCATGCCCTCTATCTATGCTTGTCTAATCTTTAATCCAGATGAAGCCAAACCGATGAGCTGGAGAATGAACGGCAACCGCGAGTTCGCCTTCGGAGCAGGTCAGGTGACGCCGGTGCGGCCCACTAGCCCAGGCCTGGTCTACAACGCGGACGAGATGAGCTACATCCAGTTCCTCTGCCACGAGGGCTACAAGGGATTCTCCCTATCGGTCCTCGTCGGCTCTGCACCCATCAACTGCTCGTCCCTCCTTCTCGGGCTTGGCTACGATGCTCTCAACTACCCCACGATGCAGATGAGCACGGCACTGGACCATCGCCGGGGCGTGTTCTGGAGGACGGTCACGAACGTGGGGTCGGCACGGGCTGTGTTCAATGCCACGCGGTCAGGGCTCCCAAGGGAGCGAGCATTAGCGTGAAGCCCATGAGCCTGTCCTTCTCGAGGAAGCTCCAGAGGAGGAGCTTTAAGGTTGAGGTGAGGGCCCGGCCACTGAGGAGCTCGAAGATGGTTTCTGGCTCACTTGGACGAGCCAAAGACATGTCGTGAGGAGTCCTGTTGTTGTTTATGGTCTGGGTGAATGATTGATATAATAAAGGGATATTAGCATAAAAATATATGAACTTTTAGTAGATGACCAACTTATATTATGAATTTTAAAAATGACTTGTAAAATCACAAACTTTGCTTTCATTACCACTATCTGTCACATGGGCGACTTGGCAGATGGTGGAGCTGACGTGGCATTACACATAGCATTAACGATGATGACGTGACACTAACGGTGATGGCGTGTCATTTGCCCTTTCTAAATATTACAAAAATAACCTATTAATCCTATTACTTTTCAATGTAATAAAGGCATAAAAGTCATTTAGTTTTGGGATTAAAAAATCTTATAATTGTTTCACAAGCGGGAATTTCATATGATTACTTTTAAAGTCATCTTCTTTACAGCAAGCTTGATCATCTCCTCCACCTCTTCAACTTCCCGATTTCGGCACTAGGGAATTTCATCTAATTGTCTTCAAAGTCGTCTTTTCTACAGCAAACTTGATCATCTCCTCTACGGTAAGCTTCATCATCTTTGGGAAGTTGAAGAGGTGGAGGAGATGATTAGGCTTGCTGCAGAGGGGATGATCAAACTTGTTGTAGAGGAGACGACTTGAGGACGACCAAAAGAAATTCTCGCTTCTGAAACAATTATAGGGTTTTTTAATCCAAAAACTAAATTATTTTCATGCCCTCATTTACAGTGAAGAAAGTAATAGGATTAATAGGTTGTTTTTATTATTTTAGAAGGGGTTGATGCCACGGTTAGTACCACGTCATCACCGTTAGTGCTATGTGTAATGTCACGTCAACTTCACCATCGACCAAGTCGCCCACGTGATGGATTGTGGTAATGGAAACAAAGTTCGTGATTTTATAGGCCATTTTTAAAGTTCATGATATAATTTGATCATATGCTGAAAGTTCGTATTTTTTTAGGCTAATGTCCCTATAATAAAACATAAATAATTGCAAACTTCTTTTGATAAAAAAAAAGTAATTGCAAACTGCTTGTCATGCCTTTCAGATTATCTTTGACGTCTCACTCTTGAGAAAGTCTTGTATATGACGGGATATAATATCACAAACTAATATATTTCAATTATTTTAGGATTGACTTTTTTATTTTTAGAATTTTATAAAAAAATTTAAAATGAATAAATTTTATTGGCTTGTGATATGTGACATACTCTTTACACATAATATTCTCTCTTCACTCTCACCGTATTCAATACGCAACCTTTTGCAAATTTCTCTAGTATAAGCTAAGAAATAATGGTGCAGTCGGCACTACTTTCGATCCAAGATCAAGAGGTCATGAGTTCAATTCTTATCATGGGATTTATCGTATCCCTTTATTCCTTCTTCCTTCTATCTCTTTCTAAATTTATGTGCTACGTTTGTGTACTGAAAATAAATTAATTAGCGAATGACCCGTATTACACACAACAAACATCTTCAAATGCTATTGGAGAGACAAAAATGTTGTTGCTGTCGTCCTCGCTCGACCCATGTCTTATCTTTGCTCTATGTGAATTAGACTGACTAGCTCTCTACTCAACAATGAAGTACAACTTTAAAGGAGGTGTTGAGTGATCTGGTGGTGAATATAGGTAAGAAATTCGCTGCACAAGCGTAGGAAGTTGTAGAATGTACCTTTTGAAAACAACGAGATTATCGGAGATTACTGGGTGAGTGGGAGTGTGAGGGTGGTTTATAAAAAGACAAAATAGTCACTTAAATTTTTTACTGATCAAATTGGATGGATGAGATTTTTAAAGGGATTAAAAATTCTTCTTCAATAAATATGGATAATAAGAGAAACTTTTTTTAGTATTTCAGGAGGGTGAGTGGTTATGATCAAGGTACATAAGATGCTACAACATCGTTGGCCGTGCAGTCCCCTTGCAGGGATACTCTTGAACTTTGAGGACTTGTCTAGAATGCTAGAAAGGAAATGGCAACATCAAAATTGCAAAGTCTAGGAGGATATAGAAACTACAGTACATAGGTTTCATAACACAAAACTGTTTGGTTTTCTTGTTAATCTTGTGTCGTTTGACTTATCACTTCGAATAAGCTTACAACAAAGGACAGGATTATGAAACGAAACCCTCTACCATCGAATGGCTTCGAATTTTCAAAAAATAGGTGTAGAATCTCTAGAAAAATTTTTCTTTCTTTCCCTACCCCTATTGGGGAAGGTATGGCAGCTCATAATTGAAACATTGCTCACAGACAAAGTTGATGACTAGAGCTACAAACTTCAAGAGGCCATTGCAGAATCAAAGGTAGGAAAGTTGGAAACCATAATCCTTATCCAAGCTTTTATATTTTATGTACATCGTGCTGAATTGAGAGAAACTCGATGATCTTTCATGAGAAGGGATTGAATCCTTCTGTAATTACATAAAATGTTATTTTGTTGGTTACATTTAGAGCAACCATGCTTCCTAAGGCATGAAAAATTCACATACAATGGTAATACCACATGATATATGCCGCAATCTAATGAGTGTTTAATATCTATATTCTTAATATAGTAAAAGAGGGTTACAATCCACTTAGGCCACCATGTGGTGCCTTTCTAAAATTTTATTTATTTTTTAATTTTTTGAACTTTTCCTATGCGGTGGAGTTTACACAACCCTCCCGGCCATCGTCCTCGGCTTTTACTTCCTGTGAAATTTTCCTTTTTCATTTTTAAAATTTTTATGTATGGTGGGACCCTCACAACTCTCGACTCCGTCGTTCTTCACCTTTTATCTATCTTTCCTTTTCTCTATTTTCCATTTCGTTTTTATTTTCTGTACGAGGAGATCAAATGAGATCTTTTACTTTCTGCAGAAACATAAAAAGTAATTTGCCTTCCTATACTAGACGATCTATGTTAGAAGTATATCTGCTCTTCACATCATTGTATATTCTCTTCACTATCATTTTATTTTAACAAATTACAAATATTTATATTATTAATAATGTATATTCTTGCTGTGAAGCGTGAATTTTACACTAGTATCAATAATAACAATTACAAATATCTTACAGATTGTAATATCATGGTGATTTCTTAAATATCTTTTGATTTATGTCATGTGTCACATAAGTAAACCTGTTACAGAGAAGACTCTCTCCTAAGGCTTGGTTAAGGTAGATTCTTGTCCCTTAACTATTGCCCTTCGAATGAAGTTTCTTTCATAAAGTTCGTGTGTATTCTCTACTAATGGAATGAAAACCACTTGTAAAAAAAATTTCATATGAAGTTATAGAGTATTATCAAAATTTAAAAACTCAACTAGTTTAATGAAATATGATTAGAATGAGATAATTGTCAGGGTAAAATAGTTTTTATGCCTCTAATTAACTATTTTTTAGAATAATCTTCATTATTCTGATCACATGTCATGTGACACCTTCTTATTGGCTAGCGGTCCTTGATTATTTCTCTCATTCCCTTATAAATAGAGGTTAATTTCCGACTTGTGGTACTTTTTCTAAGAATTTTACACTTTGCTACTTTTCTTCTTAGCACTATTATTTATACGTGTCATTGACTTAAGTATTAGAAGGTCAAATTGGACCATTAGCTCCAATTCGGCTTTCTTGTGTGTTTCAAGTCCAGAGGTTTGGTCCATAGGCTAGCTGTCAATATGAGTGAATTTAAGGAGAGTCATCAAGCTATCCCGGATATATCTTGAGAGTCCAGTCAAGACCACACTACCCTCAACTCATACTCGTCCTCTTATCAAAATAAAAAGAACGAAGGCTACTTCCATACCATTGAATAAAATGTAATGCAATTGAATAAGTACTCTTATCATTTATATTTTGTTTTTTCATGTAATTGCACTTTTGAAAGCTGTGATGTGCGTACAGTTATGATAGTTTTTTTCTTTTTTCTTTGGATAATAGACGTTTTCTCAACTTGATAGTGAGATTTAAAAAAAAAAGGTTAGAGAATGCTCCTTGCATTATATTTCTCAATAATATTTCCTCAAACTATAAGAATTTACGTAAAATCATTAAACTTTTTCCTTATTACTATTTAGGAGTTATCAGTTTTGAATACTCTGTATTTTTCATATTACTCGAACCCTATCATGTATATAACCGGTTCTTAAATTTTGGATCAAGACCTTATCCTATTAAATATTGGAACCGGACCCTACTCAAAACCTGTAAGATACAACATGTTCCGAGTACAATGTTAGAACATATTTATTTATTTTTTATTTCTACAACAAAGATTATTTAAATTTTTCATATATTTAATAGTTGTAAAGTAATTGCGTTCAAAGAATTTTCATTATTTTTACAATTTTATATAGTTATTATATTATACTCAAATATACTAGATTTTAAGTATTTTTACAATATATTTAATTATTTTCTATTATTAATTTTTAAATTATAATGATATTTAGACATGATAAACTTATTTAAATATACATAATTACTGTATCAAATGAAATTTTATTGAGTTAATAATACAATGGTATAAATAACTCAACTAATAGAGTTAAAATGCAGGAGTTATAAACAATTAAATTTAACGAGAGAAAGACACCTGTAGTCCTATATGTTAGACGATTCTTGCAAGTGAGTCATAAATGTTTCAAAGTGTTAAATCAAGTCATATATGTTATCCGCATTACAACATTGAGTCTTTTCCAGTACTTTAAGCTGACGTGGCGCTGATGTGGCGCTGACGTGACTCAGTGCCACGTCAGCGAAAAGACTCGATGTTGTAATGTGGATAACATATATGACTTGATTTAACACTTTGAAACA
>JAOYND010031194.1:0-12035 GCA_025802135.1 Lagerstroemia fauriei | reverse complement strand
TATAGGACTAAATTAGCCACTTTCAAAGTTATAAGACTCAATTGCCAAAAATGATAAAGTTATAGGACCTCTGCTGTAATTATCCATTTTTTAAACTAAACTCTTTGAAACTAAGTTTATAGCTCTTGGAAAGGTTCCATAACTTTTTTTTCTGTGTTTCCTTTAAATTTCCCAAGAAGCTTACTTTTTTGCTCCTCTTTCATTAGCCCATTATTTAGATGTAGATTAGAGGAGGGGACAGGAAATGTAGGGAATGAAGGTAAAAGGTGGGGAAGGGAAGGGAAAGTTTTAATGTTATATAGATATGCTTAATAAAGAGAAGGCTAAATGATTTTCTTCGAATAGACATATTTCTCAATTTTATTTCTCATTAGTTTATTTAATTCTTTTTTGTGTACCTATTTTAATTTTATTTTTTGATTTTTTATGTCATGATTGATTCTTGTGTGCGATGGAGGAAAATTTCAATTTGTTAAGTGAACCTTTTAGCAATGCAATTATTGCATGTTATAAGTAGTCCATACATAGCTATTGTATCTCCTGTGGTTATTGTGAAAAATTCACCTACCTGATAATTGTATCTTCTGAGCTAACCGTTAACGAAGTCAACGACTGGGTTGGGAATTATACTATTGAGTCTGCGGGCTTCCATTAGTGAGAGACTGTCGGATAGGGTTTGGACTTACATCAAAGATTGCTGTGATCAGGCACTCATATACTATATCATTATTAGTAAGTTTTACAAGAGGTTGAACTCATTGACACCCAAGAGTTTAAGCTATCAAGTGTTGGTACCCAACTATCTTATAAACCCGTGATTGCTCTCTTATATGATCGATGCGGGATCTAACACCCCTCTCATGCATAGCATGCTAAGATGCTCAGATAAGCTCTAATACCATGTTGAATTATGTCTTGTGAACTAATCATGGCCAGTTTATCATGTACGAAAAAAAAAACCCGAATCATGTGTTAGCCTGAATAGAAAGGAAGGTCTGTCTCATGATTGTTTGTCCCCCTTCAAGCATGAACATGTTAGAACATGAGAGCGGGTGTTGAAGAGTTAAATCCAACATCGATTGGGTTTAAAAAGAAACTTGAGTTTATAAGAGAATCGAGATAATTTATGTATTGTTTTGTCTCTCCGTTGGATCAAGCTTTGTTTTAGCTTTGTAAAAGTGTTTTCTTTTCTTTTTTACATATAAACTACTGATATCTAGAAGTCCAATGGACCCCTAACTAATTTAATTCAAGTCGGGAAGACGCACTATGAGGTAAAGTTCTCGTAATGTGAATTTTCTTTATTCATAAGACTCGTACTCTAAACCTTAAATGAAAGAGTCATTCTACCACCTCAATCAATTCACCTTGGTGTAAAAGTAAAAGAGTTTTCTTTCTTTTCTTTTTTTTGTAATAAAAGAGTTTTCTTTCATTCATTGACTGTGTCTGTTTTTTGAAGAATGCAAGTCAAAAAGTGTTTTCTTTCATTCATATATGAGATGATTAATCGACTGTTTTTGTTTTATGTGGGATAAGTGAATAATCAATTATTCTCCTTTCTATAGAATGAGTAAATAAGTTATCCATGATCCTGTCTGAAGTTGTACTGATGGACTACCAATCCAACAAACATTTTTTTATTTACATAAGTGTAATAGTCCTGAATGATGACGAAAGATGACAATTTAACTTGCATTCTTCTTTATCCCATATCACAGGAGGAAGCTAAGCTACACTTATGATGCGTTTGATAGCAGGAAATATAATTGATGAGTAATTCACGATGAATGTAATAGACATGTAAATGAATTGAGGAGAAATCAAATTGATTAATATCATTTGTTTGGTAATAAGTAATGAATCATAAAAATTTGGTTAGGAATATAAACATACGAAATGAAATAACGAAAATAACCTTAACATTTATATATAAAACTCATGAATAGTCCTTTTTAAGGTTCATCTTATAATTTTTAAAATTTTGAGGTAACAATGACAATTCAGATAATAAAGATTCATTAAGATATGTAATAGCTATTACATATGGGCTGGAATTGGGCCCGAATCCGGATAGCCCATTACGAACACAAATTACAACCAAACCATGTATTAAGTATCCCATATGTAATAGATCATAAATGAAATAGCCCATTACGAGCTACCAAACGGCCATTAGTTAATTGTTTTAGATCTCTTAACATACATTCTACGCATGTGCGTATAAAATTGATTTTGCACAATACGGTGTTTATTTCATTGGCTTATATAGCTCATACTCATCTTTCCGAGTACTTATGAGAAAATTGAAACAAGAACGCAGCCGGCTTTCACCCTAGTACTATACATGCGAGAAAAGAAGTGGACACGTGTCAACCAATGGTGCAACTGCATGCCGTTTAGCATACAGTATAGATTTCAGGAACTGTGAGCACTGTTTTACCGTGAAATAAAGTTAAAACACTAGATGGTTTACAGTTAATTGCTTTGATGTATAATATTGAAAATAAGAAAGCTATATTGTGTTAAGTATTGTAAGAGATATTAAGGGAATTTGAGGACTCATCCACCAGATCGGAGGTCCGTTTCGCTGCGCGTAGTCCTTGACAAGGTTACCCACACATGAACTTACCTGAATCCATGAACTTGTGGGGTGTTGATAGGGTTTTTTTTTTACATATAATTCTTTTTTCGTTGATACAATTGTTTGAATATTTGATGCAGTTGTTTGAATGCAGGCAACTTGGTTACTGATCCTACGGTGGATGGTTAGTCGATTATCAGATGGGATACAAAATGGATTTTCGACGGCTCGTGGGATATAAAATATGGACTACAGCTAGCACCTGACTGCCACCACTCTACTACGCTTGTCCCTCGCATATATCCCCTTAACACTTCCTCAGTTCCTCTCATCTATGGAGGTTTATATGTTTATTACAAGTTTTACAATTTATTATTACTGTGATACTCGTTTGTATGATCGATTCTAAGATTATATTCTCTATGAAATAACAAACAACAAATTGTACCATTATATGATAAGGTTTATATTCTAGAGCAAATGGTTTTAACCATTTGAAACTCAATTATTCTCAAATCGGAGACATCGTTATGATGTTACATTATGTTTTTGTGTCATGCTTCCGCATTCTTGTATTGACAGCACGGACGAGGATCGTGACAGAAGGCGGTGGCAATGGCTCCGGCGATCTTCTCAGCAACCATCCGCTTCACCAGCTTCCTCGGCTGCGGGATCGGCGTTCCTTCCTTCTTGCATTTACTGAAGTCGACTCGTCCCACTTCGTCTGAAGACTTATCGGAAGAATCGTCGTTCCTCTGAATGCTGTGCATCTTCTCCATCTCTCACACACTCACTTTTAATGTCTCTCCGGTGCAACAGGGTTTACGGCTTCTGATAGGCGGTGGAGATGAGGAGCCACTTTATATAGGTATGAAGATGAACTTCTTTCAGGACTCCTCAATTCTGCCGCGTCTAGTTCGAGAGAGAATTAAAGGGCTGCGTCGTTCCTCACATGGCATAAATTAAAGGAGATGATGCAATATTCGGTGTTGCACCACGAAACCTCGGCATCTGCTGGCATCAGGTGTTTCCTGTTCAGGATAAACTTGACTAAATTGAAAAGGGAAGTAACATTATTATGGTTGAGAAATGAAATCCACATTGGATAAATAATAAAAAGAAACCTGATTTATAAGAGAGTGGACACATTAATCTATCAGTTTAAGAATCTGGGTTGGACATGGGCTCACCTTCTTTTAGCTAGGCACAGGTGAATAATTTTACGTGGTACCAGAGCCAATCGTAGTGGCTCACACCAGGCGAGGTCTGAGTGTGAAATTCGTGGCTCGTTAAATCCGATAACAGAAGAAAAATGTCAAACTCCCGGTTTATAAGAGATTGGGTACCACTAACTAATGCCTATCAATTTAAACTTTTGTACTAGACATGGACTCAGCCTCTTGTAGGCATATGTGGATAATTTTACAATTATGAATTGGCTCTGTAATATGATATCACTTTACTTTAAATTGGTTCTCGAATTTAAATCTTGTGAGTGAAAACATTTATTATTTAAAGAGTTGTACTCCTTAAGGAGCTGAGCAAGATTGAATCCAAACTATTCATAGTCCATCAATTTTATGGATACATGTGACCGTGAATGAAAAAAATTGAAAGAAAGATTAAATTGATCAATGAGATAGCTCATTGCATAACTATGGGTCGAACCGAACGATTGACGATACGGTTTTGCTTCCATAAAACAAACAACACTTACAACACAACAGCAATGACCCTGCAAATTCGAAGACACGTACCATTCGCTAATGTCGTTCTTTGAAATCAATTTTCACGGATGCGATGCAGATCGGTGTCTACATGTGCTTGACATAACCATCGCGAGTGGGTCACTCAAGCGACTCATTATGCTAATGGATGCTCTTAAATCCTCGAAGAAGAAGAAGACGATACCCCCACAGTACAAGAAACTCTTGGTCTGGTGAAAAAAATCTGGTCGGTTGAGAGAGTGCTTAACAAATGATTATCGTTCTCAACGAATTTTTCGTCACCCGCTATAGTTTTTTAGAGATATTCTTAAGTGAGCTGAGATCATAGATGTTATAGTGAACTTACTTGTTAATTTACTTTTAATTGCACTCTTAATTAATTTATGACTTGCCTAACTTAGAATTAATTGTTTAGATTACTGTTTAGTGGAATTTGATACGGTTCTCGTGGGAACGAACTAGATATTTATCATATTACTACTTGAAACAATAGGTATACTTGCGTGCTTTGCTTGCTTATTCAATTTTATCGCAACATATAGAGGTACAAAACTCTTACTCACAAATTACAGGTTCTAAATTCAATCCTTACTATGTGAGGTATGTCCCACTTTATTTCTCTTTAGTTCCTATCATTGTATTAGGCCCACGGGCATCCTTATTGTCGAAAAAAAAAAGTTTAAAATTTTAAATGATAAATAAAAACTTTTTTTTAATAATAATTATTGCGTTTGTTATCATGGATGACCTCTTTTTTGACTCGGCATATTTCCTTCTCTACAAAGTACAAAAGCTGAAAGGGACATGGAATAACTTATTCGTTTTTATTGTGTTCAAACATAAGAGTTCAAATTCCTCGGTCAAATCACCGGAAAAGGAATAATTTCCTTTATCGAGTGAAGAAGCATCACCAACACGAAGCAAGTTTTCTTCCTGCCTCCTTGAGCAAGAAACATGAGAGCATGTTCCTTTCTGAAAAAAAATTATATAATTAATGAAAGAGGAGAGAGTAGAGATATTGAAAGAGATAAATGTTATCGTTAAAATTCCAAACCAGTCTACCATTATTAGATGGACTGACTGACTCGAAGATAAGATAAGATGACTTGCCTTTTTATAGGCTCAAAATGATATCTAAACCGATATCACCAAAATATCTCTAACACTCCCCTTCAAAATGAGCATGCAGTGCAGCAGAATGCATATCTTGCACATAACAGATTTTGATGACAATGACTTAACTTTTGAAATTAGCTTGACCATCCTTGCTTCATAGGTCGACAAACAATAATGACTTGAAGTTTCTTGCCTTTAGAGATTAGAAAATCGACTTGACTCTTCTCTTTTTAGACTTCAAAGGCTAGAGATAACATGAGCCTTTTTGCCTTCGGATGTCTTCAATTATCTTCATAGTCACACACAGTACCAGGATCGACCTACCCTGATACCATATAAATTTTATATAATTCATGAGAGAGGAGAGAAAAGATATATTGATATGGTTGGCTATAATCTCAAACCATGGGAGTCTATTATTATTCGAAGGACTGACTGCCTCGAAGATAATATAAGATGACCTGCCTATTTATAGGCTCAGAAAATCAAATAAAAAGAAACACATAATTTACAGTATCATAATGATATCTAAACCGATATCCACTAACCTAATAGGCCGATTCGATCTTACTACAAAATATTTTATTTCCTAAGTAACCTTAAAATATCCATAACACTTTTAGTACCAAAAATAGCGTGTTAGTGCAAATCTTTTTGGATGGAGGTTAAAGAAAAAGGAGCAAGTATTGCATGTAACGAGCATACCACATGATTTTGCTGATGCTAGTGTTACAAATCAATATAGTTCAATTATTTTTAAGGTTTTTTTATTTACAGGATTTTATTAAAAAATCTTAAAATGACTGAATCTTATTAGTTTATGATATCAAACCAGCACCACCGGTACATAAAATGCTCTCTTGAAGAGAAGGGGGAAGGGGATGGGATGGAGGAAATGGTGGAAAACTCTAACATTATTTGGATGTACATAATAAAGGCAATTGGAAGAAAGAGTTAACTTAGTTGACCATATTTCATTTTATATGAGTTTATAACAAAAAGAAAAGGATAACTTGATTGTTGCATCCGTCTTTAGCAATTTCACCTCAATTTATAATGGCCTTTAGGAGAGGAAATGATTTAAATATATCACCTCCATTCTCTTTCACATCCCTTAAGAAATTGGTTCCAAGGTGAAAATTTCTCTTCATTTCCCTTCCCTTCTTTTCACCTCCATCCAAAAAAGGGTTAGGGAAAAGGTTGGAATTAGCCCTTAAACTTTTCTTACTTTTCTCTTTTCGTCCTTGACAAAAGAGGAAAAAATAGGGATGGATAGAGTGTATTGATGTAGGTTGAAAAGTACAATGAAAGGCTCCAATCTATAGACTGGACCTGAAAACCAAATCCGGGAAATCAAATGAACAAAATATTCTACTAGAACATATCAAGAAATATTCTACCTGAATATACAAGGTACATACACTAACACCCCCCTTCAAACTCAAGAGGGTGCAGTAGATACCATCTAGAATTTGTGAATTAAGTCGCGAAAACGCCCCGGAAGATGTGTCATGGTAAAAATATCTGTTGGATGCTCTGCTGAAGTGATGTACTATAACAGACCGTACCACCAAGAACGTGCTGACAAATAAAGTGGCAATCGGTCATAATGTGTTTGGTATGCTCATGGAAAACATCATTATGGGAAATTTATAATGAACTCTAATTGTCACATTGAAGTGTGATGGCTTCGGAATGATGATCACCCATGTCTGCCAACAACCTCTGAAGCCACAAAAGTTCTGCAATTGTGTCGATCAGTGTATGGTACTCAGCTTCAACACTAGAACCGGCAAAGATAGTGTACTTCTTACTCTGCCAAGAAATAAGAGAATCTCCAAGAAAAAGGCAGTAGCTCGTGGTTGATTGGCAATTCGTGTGATCACTAGCCCAATCAGCACCACCGAAGGCAAGTAGCCATAGTGCGGAGTCAAACAAGAACTACAACCCGTAAAAAATAGTACCCTTCACATATTGAAGAATATGAAGGACTGTAACATAGTGAGAGGACCGTGAAGCTGCCATGAACTGACTGATCACCAGCCCTCCAACCAGCTGATAATAAAGGGTAATAATCTTACTATTTGTAAGACATGCTCATGATAATAAGTCAGACGCATACTTGGTTTGAGACAAATAATATCTGGCTTTACTAGGAGTCACCTCAAGTCCTAGAAAACAACTAAAAGGATCAAGTCTTTCATCTCAAAGTGCCTTTGCAGTTGAGATTTCAGCTCATTAATGTAATATGCATCATCTCCTGTGATAATCATATCTTCGACATAAAGTAGAAGCATAGTAATACTAGCACTAGAGGTGCGGACCAATAAGGCAGAATCATGGGATGAGACTTGAGATAAACCCTAATCCAGTAATAGTGGAACTAAACTTGCCAAACCATGCTTTGGGAGCTTGCTTCAGTCCACATAATGCCCGAGTAAATGACAAACCTTTCCAAGAGTGCATATTTAGTATCCATCTGATATAGGTTCCAGTGCTTGGCAGCTACCACTACCAATAATGTCCGCACAGAAGTAAGATGAGCCATAGGAGCAAAAGTTTGCTCATAATCTACTCCATACTCCTGAGTAAACCCACGAGCCACAAGCTGAGCCTTATACTACTCAACGGAATGATCTAAAGGAGTCTAGACTTTCCAAGATGTAAATCAACCAGATCTCATGTATGGTTCTTTTTTAGAGCCTACAATTCATCAGACATGGCTTGCTGCCACTCAGGATAATTGGAAGCTTCTTTAAAAGAGATGGTGCTCATGTAAGGTAGCTAGGATATGATAACAATGAAAGTCACAAAGGTGTATATGTAATTCAGTTACCCGAGTAGAGCATCAAGGCTTGCTGAACCGAAGAAGCCTCTTCTGAAGCGACATCATTAGGAAGGCCAAGGTCCTCATAAGTCATGACATCCTACAGTAGACAGGAGCTCTGGAAAGAGGTCTATGCATGAATCGGTGCAAAATCGATTACCCTCTGAAAGACCAGGAGAAAACTAGAGAGACTGGAGAACATTTTGTGTTCCTAGAAAATGACATGTCGAGAAATGCGAAGTACTTGTTAGGCAGAATCATAACACCTATAACCCCTTTAGCTCTATGCCATAACCTAGAAAACAACATAATCTAGAACGTGGTTGTAGTTTGGTATGTTCATGAGAATGTAGGAGAACAAATCACCCACAACCAAACGTTCTAAGAATACTAGTACTCAATTGATGATATATACAGTAGTGAGTGCTGCTTCACCCCAAAATGACTCTGGAAGTGACGTAGATAACAGCATGGCATTAATTGTATTGAGAATATGACCTACTTGGCATTCCGCATGACCATTTTGTTGAGACGTACATGGACTTGATCTATGAGCAATTGTATTATGTTCGTTCATAAGCTTATAAATAAGTAATCATGATATTCAAATGCATTATTTGATAGAGAAATCTTAATTCATTTTGAAAATTGATTGTGAACCATGATACTAAAGCCTCGATAGATCTAAGATAATTTAGAACAATTTTCAATAAATATATCCAAGTATACTATGAATGATCATCAATAAAAATAACAAAATAACGACTGCCACCTTTACTTCGAATAGGTGCGGGACCCCAAATATTATAATGTATTAAGTCAATTGTCTCAATTGCAACAGAAGTGCTCTTATTAAATAACAATGCCATTTGTTTTCTTAATTAACAAGTGATGCAATCGAGATCACTATTTTGAACATTTCTAGAAATTCCACTACTAATTAAATGTTGGAAGTTTGACATGAGAAAGATGACCTAGACGACTATGCCATGTACTAGACGAAAGTGAAGTGACTACTGCTAGAATACAAGAAGTAATATGTAAGGAAGTACTCAAAGAGGCGTCCTGACTTATGTCCTGTCCTAGTGACCTACCTCGTCTGAGGATCCTGCACAGTACAATCTTTGTTAGAGAAATAGAGTTCATAAATTAACTCTGACAATCAGTCAATTGAAAGAAGGTTCAATGATAAGGATGGTACAAAATAGGCATTAGCAATGATGAGATTTGGTGTAGAGAGATTACCAACATGGCTTACATGAAGACAAGACCCACTTGCAGTATGGATGACAGGTAATATTTTGGACGGTGCTTTATAAGAAAATTGGCAATGGTCAAATGTCATGTGAATTTCACAACCAGAATCAAGATACCAAGAGTAGTTACCTAAAGTGGTAGCAGCCATGGCAAAGTGGAAGAACCTACTTTAAATAAAAACTAGTTGACAAGAGCCTCTAGGTTAGTTGTAACTTGTAACTGTCGGTTGTGCCAGCGATCCATTCACAAATGGTTTTGTATCTGCAACTAGAGCTATGGCTGATCTAGTGTAGGGTGCCTCTCTAGTATTATGGAGTAAATTTGTAAATTTTCTGCATTTGTTCATCTTTGTGGCATACGCTATCGCAAAAAATGGCACGTGCCCACAAAATTAGACTTTTGGCTGTTGAAAGGCCTCCTAGTTGATTTATTCATCCATTACGTTGGTTTAAGAGTCCGAAGTCTAGTCTCTTTAGTAATAAGCTTAATGACCGCGGTTTCAGGGGAGGGTTGCAATGATCTATGAAGTAAGGAGGCTCGTATTGGCTCAAAATCATCACATAGAGCCATGAGAAATTAAGTTAACCGCAAATTATTACAATATGCCAGAAAGAGCTCAGTATCATCGGTGCAATTCTATTGAGGCTCAGAAAAGGACAGTTGATCTCATAAATGACTTAACTTTGAATAAAAATAACTTATTGTCACTTGGCTCTTGGTGTAGAAAAAAAATTGACGGTAAAAATGATATTGTTGGGCAAAGTCCCCACAAGACTACCATTGCTAAAGAAAATCTCATACTTCCTTGGCCACATTAAACCTTCCAAACATCACAGTGATGGAAGATATAGATGTGTTAGCGAACTATGTGATAATCCAGTGATTAGCTGTATCCCAAGCTTCAAGTCTATTAGCAAATGCATCGTCTATTTCCTTATCTTTCCTGGTAGGTTGTTTCTGGTCACCAGTGACTTGTCGCCACAACATGCGACCTTTGAGAAAACTACGCATGGCTTGGGACCAATGACTAAAATTGTGCCCATCAAGAATGACCTGAATGGGTTGGGAAACATCATGGATGGGTTGTCTGGGAATAGACATGATGAGAATATCAATAAAGATGGTAGGAAATTGACAACGAAAAGCATAATCAGTAGAAAAATAATGAAAGCTGATTAAAGAACAAGGAACCTGATTGCAAGAAACCGTGATGGGTGTAGGGAGGGAAGGCGTGCGCTAGGAGCAACTAGAGTCCACACAGGTACACGCGGAGGGTGTAGCAATATCAATGCAGGCCGAAAGCACGTAGTGCAATAGCGAGTGCATGAAACAGTTCAGGTCAGGTAAGAAGTACCAGGTCGAGATTCTAGTCAGAAATTAAACTGAGCCGGGTCGATAAGATGATGTGGCGAGTGATGACGTGATTTCCATGTGCATGTCTTCTATTAGTATACGTGGTAATGTTTGCCAAATTGTCTGATGACATGGCAAGTGGCTTCACTCCTCTGCGTGTAATGGCACATGCTTCAGTTGAACGGATGGAAGACCAATGTGTGAGGCAGTTGGAGAACATGAGGGCGCGTTATTGCTCCAGCAGCAATGAGATTTGCGGCGACAGGACTGCAACAACTTCCAGAGTCTTACTATGTGATTGATCAGACAAGATGATAACCAAAACTTCCTGAACAGAACCAACCAGATGGTGAAGGAGTCTGAGATTTTGCTAGAGTCCGAGATCTGCACCAATGACTGTGTGAAAATCTAAGACTACGACGGTCAAAAAATTTCTTTTGGAATGAAATCAATATCAAATCTGTGCTCTATACTATGACAAAAGAGGGAAAAATAGAGGAGAATAGAGTATATTGATGTAGGTTGAAAAATACAATGAAAGGCTCAAATTTTTAAATTAGATCTGAAAACCGAATATGGGAAATCAAATCAAGAAAATATTCTACCTAAATAATATACAAGGTGTATACACTAACGATCCTAAACTTTTTTTCGTTGGATTTAATTCCCGGTCTTTTTTTTTGAGTTAGCTCTTAGTTACCTTTATCAATTTATTATTGAAAATTTAACTGTTCAGTAAAGATTGAAAAAAATTATGAAATTAAAAAGAATTATGGACAACAGGGTCGTCCTTTTTTAAAAAAATTGTGAAATTTAAAAAAACTAAAAGCTAACTCTGTCAATCATCGACCTTTTCTGGCCTGTATTGCAAATCCTAAATCATCCTTTTTTTTATTGAAAGGTCTTTGTAAAACTTAAAGTTTGCTATAAAAAACACTTGCTATAGGGGAGGGCAATCAAATCTACATGTGGAAGGATCCCGGATTGGAAACAGTCCAAACTTGCTCCCAGCTCCCTTACTGTGAATTGCCCCAGCCAAACTTTCAATGGGTCTCATAACTCTTCATCAAAGAAACAAAAATTTGGAAGAAAGATTATGTTTTTCAAACTGTTCCTCCTACAATAACAAACATTCTCATCATTTCCCTAAGAGAGGAACAACAAATGTGTATTC
>JAOYND010031092.1:0-12038 GCA_025802135.1 Lagerstroemia fauriei | reverse complement strand
TTCCGTAGTCGCAGCACGACTGTGAGTTTCAAAGTTCCGTAGCAAAGTTCTGTAGCTATTTTGAATCTGTGTCCATCAAGATCCGAGATCATTTTATATATAACCTCCTACATGAATTACTCAGAGGAATACAAAGATCACTGCAAACTCTCGGGTTCGAGTATTATAAATGTAGAAAATTTACATCAGGAGAGTTTTACCCCTAGTGGGCTCACCCAACTTGAACCGGATTGGTCAAGACTTGTTGGACTTCTAGAGTCTTAAACTGAAAAAAAAAGGGATTACTGCATATTATAGGCTTGGAAAAAAATATAAACTATATTAAAATTGAACTTTAATCAGATGACACGATTGATATCTAAATATAACTAACCATTTTGCTCTGCCGTTCGGCTCCGGCCACTGCAATTGATTTCCTAATCCTACCGCAGTAAATGGGTTCTGATTTTGGGCCTATGCAGCCGAGAAGAAGCCTACTGAATGTATAAACCGGCCTGTCAAATTAAAGGGTCTAAATTGTTCAAAATACTAGTACTTCTAGTTAGTGATTCGAAGTATTATTATTCTTTAGTGCAAAATATTAGTATTTCATGGGCTTTACGAATTCCATACAACTTACAATGTTAGACATGGATCGGCTTGAGCTGGCCCGTGCCGAGTCACGACATAGGTTAGATCAGGTTAAGGGTATGAGGCTGGTCCGAATCTTTAGGTATCCATCCTAACCAGACCATTACCATATAACTTATTTTAGTGAGAACTTTAGCTTTTTTAATTCGATTAATTTATCCAAGTCCATACATTTTGTTGGACGTACTGAGTATGTTAGATATATTATCTCTACTATATATATATATATGTGAGAGATATTGTTTTAATTTATTAGCAAATAAACAATTTTAAAATATCAAGACAGTACCTGAACTAAGTTTAAAAAATATCAAGATATTATTTCTAATATTTTATCATAATTAAATATGCATAATTTTTAAATATGTTTTCATTATATTCAAATACTATTTATTACTGATCTTAAGTTATAATGGTATTTTAGACGTGAAAATTCATTACATCAAATTGGGAATGCAATAGTTTAAACGATTTGTGAATTGGATTTCAAACGAAAAAATTACAAACAATTAAAATTAATCACGCTAATAAATTAACATGTTCTGGTTCCGAGTATCCTGTGAACCTGAATCGGAATAGACCGATTCCTTAATTTATCACCCGAAACCTATCATACTTTCGTTGAAATCTACCTAGAACTTATCCAATATGGTAGGTTTCTACCGGTTCCAGGTCTACTCTATACTCATACAAACCTCTACAACCCGTGCAAGGTTGATTGGTACATGGGTCAATCCCAATTACAAAAATAAAATATAAAATATAGTTTAAATATAATTTGAAATGCAGTATAAAGTGACATTTTTATAATTAAATACACTTTTAAAAAGTTAAAGTTTACACAATTTCAATAAGATAAAACGATTGTTATATAAATAAAACAAAAGTTAATCTTACAACATATAATAATACGATATGATATAATACTACGGGCGGGGTTGGGGAAATGTGGATCCCGTGGGTAGGGCGAAAATTGTCATCCCTAGACAAGAACAGATATGTAGAAAACATCGGTCTGCATGTGAACTAGTTTGAACCTGTCAAAATCGAGTAAGTGGTTGAAATAATCATTTGCTCTAAATAATAATATTATTAGATGATAACATAGTTTATTAGGGTAAATTGCATATAAAAGTATGTGATTTACTCATTTTCTCAAAAGAAACCAAACATTTAAAATTTGACAAATAAAATCATATGGTTTCATTTTATTCCCAAATTAAGCCAAACCTTTCAAGTTTAAAAAATCAATCATGTAATTTTATTTCATTCTCAAAATAAGCCAACCTTTTCAAATTTATAAAATAAGTCATATTATTTTATTTTTTTACAAGTTTGACTATTATATTAAAATATAAAATAATATGCTTATGCGATATATTTTACTTGGTTTCTTCTCATCATGTACCAATAAATCGATAAAATTATAGTAAATTTTATTTAAAATTAAGTTATTAATTTTCACCTTAGTTAAAATTAATATCAGTTATGAGAAAATACAAAAAAAACTTTATATATAAGAAACTAGTGTAAATTTGAAGAAAATTTGTAATATGCTTTTATTTAGAGATCAAAAAATATATTATGAAATATTAGTTGCCTAAGTGTTTCATTTCAAGTTAAACAAGTTACACTAATTCAATAGTAAAATAAAATAATGTTATTTTAATTTAAAATATGAAATTTTTGGTTTAAATTGAGATTAAAAGGAAAGTACGTGATTTTATTTTCAAATTTTGAAATGTTTGGTTTAATTTGGGCATACAATAAAATTATATGATTTTATTTTTCAAATTTGAACACTTAACTTTTTTTTGAGAAAATGAGAAAACTACATGTTTTTTTTTAATGTAATTTACCCTAGTTTATTATTCATTCCTTAATAAAAATAAGTGAATATATGATTATTAGGATACTTCAGTTCTATATAAGGCTGGTTTTCACTTAAAAACATTGTACTGTACTCAATTCTTACCTTAGGTCTTCTAATCCTCACGTTCCTCCAATTCGTGCTATGAATATGGGACTGAAGCTAACCAGGCATGATGCTTTGCTCTGGAATACTCCCTGACTTCACTATTTTTGAAGTTTGGGAGTCTATTAGATATCGTAGGCTCCATTGTTCCATGGCATCGGCTGCTTTAGTTCCCCCTATCATATCCTCCAACTTCTTTTATTATGTTGCTTTCTATTAGGGTAAATCACATAAAAAAATGCGTAGTTTTTTTTTCCTTTTCTTAAAAAAAAAATCAAACATTTCAAATTTTAAAAATAAAATCACGTAGTTTAATCTTATAGCCAAATTAAACAAACCTTTCAAAATTTGAAAATAAAATCACATTGTTTTCTTCTAATCTCAATTTAAACCGGATATTTCATATTTCAAATTAAAATAACATCATTTTATTTTACTATTAAAATATTCTAACTCGTTTAACTTGAAATTAAACACTTAAACGACTAATATTTCATAATATTTTTCTTCATCACTTAATAAAAGTGTATTAGAAATTTTCTTCAAATTTACTTCAATCTCTTATATATAAAGTTCTTTTTGTATTTACTCATGACTAACATTAATCTTAACTTAGGAGAAAATTATTAAGTTAATTTTAAATAAAAAATTATTCTAATTGTCGATTTATAGGCACATGATAAGAAAAGATCAAGTAAAATATATTGCGTAAGCGTATAATTTTATATTTTAATATACTAGTCTAACTTGTAAAAAAATAAAATAATACGATTTTATTTTATAAACTAAAAAGTTTGCCTTATTTTGAAAATAAAATAAACTTACATGATTTATTTTTCAAACTTAAAAGGTTTGGCTTAATTCGGGAATAAAATGCAATCATGTAATTTTATTTTTCAAATTTGAAATGTTTAGTTTCTTTTGAAGGAGTAAATCACATGTTTTTATATGCAATTTACCCCCTTTCTATTATCAAATATGGAGTATATTTCTACAATTCACTTCCTCACATACTTATGCTCGGGATTAGCCTGTGGAGCTTACCGCTGCTCTATGCTAGAATGGGGAACTCTAGATTTCATCACTAGGAGACTGGTGTGGTGTTGCTCAATTTACTATATTTGACAAGAGAAAAATAATAAAAAAAATTCTCAGTCTGCTAACAAATATCCTGATTCTCTTTTCGATATTATTGTAAATATGGTGAGATATAGAGTGGTTTGTTTAGAGAACTTGGTGTCAAATTAGGCTCATAGTCTTTTACTTCTTTCCTACTGGTGAGGGGCTTTATATAAATTTTGCTACTTTGTACATATAGTAGTTCTATTAATGAAGTTTTACTTATAGAAAACATTGTACCCAATTTTTCAAAAGTTGAAATCCAAGTCAACATTCTAGACCAATTATTTTTAAAGAATATCGGATCCATAAAATTTTGTAAACTTATTGCTTTTGAATTCAATATTCTTCCAAATTTTATATGTTGAGCGAAAAATTTAACATGGTATTGCAGTAAATTATTGTGTTATCCCTTGCTTTGAGTATGAAAGGATATGTTCTACTCGGCATTAGTTGTGGATGATGGATTTTGAGACTAGAATCCGTTCTCGAATTTAATTGGGCATGGGGTCCTTTAAATAAAAAACTTTTAAGTTTAAATCATGTTATGAATAAGAAGATAAATAAATGCAAAGGTTGAAGAGCTCACTAGAAATTGCCATACTAAATTGAACATAATTAGACACGTGCCATTTAGTACATTTATGTTAATGTTATATCATTGTTGTCATCCACATGTACAATAGCTACAGAAGAGAAAAAGCAAGATGGGACGGAATTAGATGGATACCAGCAACTAATAAGTTCATGGTTGAAAGAATATGAGTTCAAGGCACCAGTCAAGCAATTTCATCTAGAGAAGAATCTTGGGAGGAGACCTAAACATCTTGTTAATGCAACGAGGTCAACAGTGCATCAGTTTCATGCAAGTAAGGGTTGGTTTTGGAATCCCTAGGCCTCTTTTTGTTGCTTGTTTCCTTAAACTTCCCGAAATAATCAAAGAATGATTATGGAGCCCAGCTTAGAGAATTGAATGGTGAAGGAATATGATGTGCTTTTTTCTCTTGGCGATTTGGGCTCGAACCGTTCCTTGATAGTTGACGAACACAACCAATAACAAAGCAATTTAACAAACACCTTACAGCTGCAATTAGAAAAAAATGAACTTCAAAAAAAAAAATTGTAGCATCCATATGAAACCAAGGTACATCAGATACACATGAAGACTTTATCATAATTAAATGCATCAATTGAGGAGTTGTAGTCGAAGCAGCAGAAGAGGTCATCGTTCTCGACACGGTCAAGCTTGGTATAGGGTTTAAAAGGTTGTGGAATTTGCACTTACTCTTGATGGTTCCAGCTCCCTGGACATCAATCATAGTCATCAAAGAGAAAGACCTCCTTGAGCTATAATAACAAAAGGGGTGATATCCTAGTCAAACATTCGTGCAACGAAAACTGAATCAACCTTCCGAACAAGGCGATACGATGACGACATATATGTAGCAAAGGTTTCGTCAGGATGGGATAAAGCAGTGTGCCCACGGCCCCGATGCTCAATCTGAGTGCTTCCATTCTTTGTCAACGTGTTTTTAATTTTGGTTATTTTTAGGATTTCATAAAAAAATTTAAATAATTGAATATTATTAGTTAGTGATATCACGTAAATACCGTTACATGATACATCTATTACACAGAAAAAAGATTAGAACATTTTCTTTGCCTTGTTCGTCAAGGTTCAATTCCCTTCTAATTTCCTCAATCCGGTTAATATCTCACGGATTTCCACCTCCTCTTTAGTTCTACTAGTCAGACTTATGACATCGCATAAATATTATCACGTTATAAATTCGTTACATATAACACTTTCTCATAATCTAGAGAGAGCTATTTATTTAAGGGGTCTAATTGCCTAGCATGACTATTAAATAATGGCCTTGCCGGCTGCCTTTCCTTCCAATTTGTAATCATCATGTATCTGGATATATAGATTAGGATAGCGCATGATTGAGGTCAATCTGATTAAAAATATATTAAATTTTCAAAAACTATGTTTATTCGAGAATTATCCGATTAATTTTAGTACTTCATTGTTCAGCACAATTAAATGTTTGTTTATATTTGTTGTGATATAAATCTCAAATCGAAAAATTAATGAGTTGAAACCTGATTTATAAAAGTGGGTATCACCAACCTATCAATTTGAATTTTTTGGTTAGACATGAGTCCAACCTCTTATGGTTCAGGTGGATATTTCACATGGTATCAAAGTGGGTCGATCCAAGAAACTCACATCACATCAAACTCGGGTGTGGAGCTCGTGACCCGTAAGCTTGAAATTGGGAGAAAAATGTCCGGTTCAATGCCAGTTGTTAGCCCGAAGACAATAGAGAAGGTTAGTCTCGTATTAGTTTGTCCCCCACCAGAGATCGGAAAAAAAATGCCCGATGTTAGTTGTTGAGGACGGGTGTTTAAAGACACGTGTCAAGTATAAACACGTTTACACGTGATGGTATGTGTTGAGAGCTAAATCTCATATCGGAGAATTAATGAGTTGATACATATCAATTTGAACTTATGTCCCAACCTCTTATGGTTCATGTTCATATTTTATAATTAAAAAAAATACTATTCCAACTATTCTTTGTGGTAGTTGTCAATCGGAAAAAGGGTGGCTCATACTGTACCTACCTTCAATGTGGAAGATCGTGTGTGGGAATTTCTTGGAACATAGAATTCAATTTGAAGGCATGTGTTAAAATTAAATTTGTCAAATTCAGACACAGAAGATGCACACAGGGAGATACATGATAGAATGATTTTCTGTTTTTTTTTTTTCTATTCACAAATATCACCATAGAATTGCATTATTAATATGCATATGACTGTAACGTGGTGTACAAGATAGACACGTGGCTAAGTTACCACGAGTAATTGCGATAGAAACTTACATCTCATGCACGTATACCAAATTAAGACAAGATCATTTCCATCTAAACTATTTTTCCGGACATATCAAAAGGATCATCCAAAATAGAAGAAAATCTTGCATGTAACACATGATGATACCAACTAATAAAATTAAGTTATTTTAAGCTTTTTTTTATTTTGGATTTAAAAATTTAAAAAATGGCTTAATTTTTTTTATTTGGTATCATCGTTTAGATAATGTCACGTGATAATACCATTTCACACGAGACTCTCTCTCCTACAGCAAGTCCATCTTCGGGTGTATGAGTATTGGTCAGTCGGGTGTGTAGAAACCCTGGTCCAAGGGCACAGAGAAAAGCAAAATAAGTATGGCCATGTTGATGAAGAGCCATGCATGGTACGAAGCAATAGTCCATAGCATCATCTCAAAACCAAGAGTCCTAAATACCATTCTTGCGTGGCGGAAGATCAATCGCGAGCTCAGTTCCATGGAAACAATCAGATGGGCCATGAACAGGATTTCAAATGCATAGTAGATCCACTTCATTAGACCGTGCCATTCGAAAACATCAGTGGCATCCTTTTTTACTGTTTGATAGCAATGAGTCAACAGTAGCAAGAACATATTGGCAACTACCAGAACCTTACGGAACTTTCTTATGAGCTGTTGTTGAAGCTCAACAGTGCTACAACCGGACAAGACAATAGGTAATGATCAGTGAGATTAATGCAAAACATATGGATTGAGGAATTCTTTCTCAGACTACATAAAGAACCAGCAACGACTCATCTGGCACGAGTGGTTTATGTGTGTGTGTATATATATATATATATGTATATGTATATATCACGTGAAAGTAGAAGACTGTACTTTAGCCTATGAATGATTTGAAAAATAACATAAAAAGAGAAGTGTTCCTGCTTCCGGGTTCGATCTTTGGACGGAAAAAGAGAGAAACGTAACGGGAGCGGCAAAGGGACATGGACTTGGAGATAACTCACCTGTCATGGTTCCAGCTCTGAGTGGGCATCGATTGCGATGAGGGGGGGTGGGGATGGAAATTGGAAGATGGAGAGGGGAACTGTGTGGGAAAGGGTAGTATTGTTTCTGCCGGGGGTTTGGGATTGGAAGAGGCTTTTTCACCACCTTTTTATAGCGCTTTCAGATTCACAAATTTATTTCTTAAAATGAAGAAATTGTCGAGAAATGAGGTTTCGGCGGATTTCTCGGAAGTTTATTACTTGTAAAAACTAAGGCAAGAGATGCTAATTAAATGGGATTACACGTACAAACTTCACCACTCGTGTGGATGACACATGACCGAGAGAAATTCAAATAGCATCTTTGACAGTGCAGCTTCAAGAATTTGCCTCCCTGAATTCGTTGTCGCGACCATAACCAGATTCGTTATAGTGAGATTAATCTCTTACATCTGCATACATATATATATATATACACACACATATGGATCGGGAAATTCTTTCCTAATAAGATTAGGTAAAGAGCAAGCAAACTCATAGACCACTTCATTGGATAGGACTGGGTAGTTATATATCATGTTATAAATGTAGAAGACAGAACTTGTAACCTTTGAATCATTGTCCTGAACAAAAACCCAAAGCTTTTGCTTCAGGCTTTGTTCTTTGTTGCTTTGATATATGGGAATCGCAGATTGCCAGATGGCTACTGCTCGATTAGATTATATTCAAGAGATGAAGTTAATCGAAGATTGATTAACATGTTTTAATTACTTTTTTGTTCTTTAAAGAGGAGGCCGATAGGCCGAAATATATTGAAGGAATGAAATTATATTTTCGGCCTATCGGCCTCCTCTTTAAAGAACAAAAAAGTAATTAAAACATGTTAATCAATCTTAAAAAACAAACGACTATACCAACATGAGTTGGTTCAAGTGGTAAGACACTTGTTCCCGTTAAGCAAAGATCTTGGGTTCAAGCCTTTGTGGATGGAGAAAACTCATGTTGGGAGAGCTTTACCCCTTAAATGGGCCGACCCGGCTCGAACTTGATTAGTCAGTAGCCCAATGAGTTTCTGGATACCAGTGTACATACAAAAAAAAGAAACGACTGTAAAAAAATTATTAGTGAAAATCAAATTTAAAATCTTTTAATTTCGATGAAATGCGATATTATTGCAGTATAAAGCCTCTGCCTTAGAATGTTTTTCATCTTCTTTTTTTCCCATTTTTGGGGTCCGCAAAGTTATTGGCTAGTGGATTTGTCTGGACGGAGAGAGTCTCGGATGTAAAGAATATAACGTAATGTCACAAGCTAATAAAATTTGGTTATTTTTTAGGATTTCTTAATAAAATTTAAAAGGAAAAAACCCTTAAATATGACTTAATTTGATTGATTCGTAACACCCTATCAATGTTGCACATAATACACCTGTTACATACAAGACTTTCTCATTTGCTCAGATTGCCGGGATAGTTATAACCCTAATAACGAGGAAGGGCTCACTATAAGACTGGCCTCGTCGATGTGGAATCAAACGTTTGCGGGCCCCACATGCTAATCAAGCACGAGTTAGCTAGTGGGCCCCACATGCCGAGTTGGCGCGAGTTGGAATTTCTATATACCAACAATCTCTCCCTCCAACCCAAATAGAGGAGATTTCTAGTTGACTCCTTTACGTGGAGTCCATCCCGACTCGTTGAGTACACCGCTCAAACTTCCTTCGAGGAACAACCTTAGTCAATATATCAGCAATGTTTTTCTCTGGCTCCCCCTCATCAGTAATTAAAATATATTCCAAACTGGGATATTTGGTGGATGGTCGACGCTCCCTCTCAAATCTCCTAACCTAAGGAATTGGTGTCAGGGTCGGCTCCCCCTGCTCAACACCTCTCGCTTTTGGCTCAATTTCATCATCACCTGTTATAGCTGGCTCTTCTTCATTCCTTAGTTTGACTCCATGAGGGTCTACTCTATCTGTGGCATTTTCCAGAGTAAGAATTGATGCTAAATTGGAAACACCATCCAGAACTTGTGTCTGCTTTTTTTCTTCCATAGTCTCATGCTCATGGAAGATAACGTCTCTACTTCTGACTACCTTTCTCTTCTCCAGATCCCATAATCAACGACTGAGCCTAGAGGACAATGTTAGAGATGGGTCTGGATTTACAGCATGGGTTGTCGTGATCAGAATGCTCACATGTTATATTTTTATTAGTGAGTTTGAAAAACTTCATTTAAGTATCAAATCTTAACTTCCCCTTTTTAGGTCAATACATAAAATAGGGTAAAAAGTTAGGGCATGGATGATAATCAAGAGCCGCTAACGGAGACAACTCGTGTTAGTGTTGCTAAAACTATATAAAGGAAATGCTAACCGAAATAATAACCAATCAAGGGAAGCAGAGTGTCAGAACAACTTGATCTTAGAGAAAGAAATTAAGGGGAGGAAACTGTTGGAGATAGCTCACTTTCCGTGGCTTCTGCACTCACGGGGCATCTCGAATTCTGGGATGTGCTCTGTGTTGTATGAAAATCCTTCGAAATGTGAGATAAACACTAAAATCAAAATATATAAAATCATTATAACAAACATAATAAATCATGAGTAATCAAAGCAATTGAAAACTTCAAAAATGGAATTGTAAGTAAGACGTTTCGAGAAAACTCTCTTGAGGATATATAGATATTTTCCTACAATGTTACAGCGCGGTTTCAGTGGAAATATCCAACCCCAGGATACAATGCCCATGAGGAGAATCATGGTTGCAGAACATGAAATTCCCTCACCAGCACCACAACCCGATAAAAAAAAATAAAGAACGCATATAATAAATATAGAATAATAGAAAAGAGAATCTGAAATTGTATGTATGTATATCATCATCACTTCTCTTTCACATACAGCTCGTATATACAGATGGTGAAAAGTCACAATTATTTGAATAGTCAGGATTGAACGATCGTATCTCTTTGGTTCAAATTTTAATTTCCCTCCAAAATCTATTAACAGGTACTTATGTCCGTTGCATTCCAATACACCGTTACTCCTTCATTATTTATTTATTTATTATTATTATTAGTAGTAGTAAATATAGATAATTATACAACACTCTGACCAGATTTTGCGGGGGCTAGCGGCTTGGGTTAGCATCGATGATAATTTTTGTGGTTGGGCAAAAGTATTTATAATGAAGACTGGATATGGTCTGATGATTTAGTCCCAAAGGTAATGATGTCTTCCTTTTGTCCCGAGAAGTGTCTTTCGCACGATGACTGTTTTGCCGCTTCTTTTTTGCTAGTGAATGCAATGAAGGGTGCCGTAAGGAAGTAAATGGAATGTATTATGCTCAATTTAACAAGTCATCCGGTCACATTGAGGCAATGAATCTTCGCGTTCCAATAACTACTGTTGTAAGTTAGAGAGCAAACATGAAAATTTAGATCTTAAATGATGTCCATTTATAGAATGCCATTCAAATAATTTAACATTTAATTATTTTAGGTGTATTTAATTTCTAAATCATATAATAAATTTATAAAAATTTGAATGGTGTATAATAGAGTGTCACTTATTATTATTTGCATGATTATTTATCTCTTTTACCTCAAACGAAAATATAAAAAAGGTGAAAAGGAGAAATTCCACTCTGTGAGCATTTTGTCATAGATAGAAGCCCAACAACCCCTTGCCTGCCAACCCAAGAGAAAAAAAGAGCAAAAATGTCCTAGAGGCTAGAGCAGCAGCAGAGTCAAACCTATGTGCCGGATCTGGCACATCGTCGAGGGTAGGAATATTGAACGGTTAGATGTGCAGGAAGGAACTATGGTCCAAGATTTTACTTAAAATTTATTTACATGCAATTACTAGACGTAAAACGGGAAGAAAGAATGGAAACATGGAGTAATTACTAGGCATAAAAACCATACAATGGTAATTGGGTTTTGCGTTTGGGCCTACGTAGCCGAGAAGGGCCCAATGAATCTAACCAGCTTGTGGCAAAAAAAAAAAAAAAAAAATATATATATATATATATATCTAACCAGCTGGCCAAATTTTACGGTGGCTGCCAAGTGGATGATACGTAACATTTTTTTACGATATTTTCACGTGGTGGAAAAATGGTGAATGTTTGAGTCAAGTTGGTGATTAAAAAAATAAATATTAAACTATTGACCGAGTACAATATTATGAACCAAAGTGACTGTTTGCTCTCCAAAATATTATTATTCTACATGGGCTTTGTGGAATTCCATGTAAGGCTTGATAGAGAGAAAAGATGCTTGATGCAGTGGCACTGACCCCAACATGAGAACAAGATGTCCGTAGTTAGATTTTTATTATTGTAACAGCTTGTGCTCCTTTATTTCCTTTTTTCCTTACATTCTTTCTATGTGTATATGTTTTATTTATATATTAAAAAAACTTGATTGATTAATTTTTTAAACAATGGCTTTGCAGTGC
>JAOYND010030985.1:0-12052 GCA_025802135.1 Lagerstroemia fauriei | reverse complement strand
AAATCATGTAACTTTATTTCATTCTCAAATCTAGCCAATCTCTTTAAATTTGAAAAATAAAAACTGTATTTTTCTTTATTGATAAATGGACTAAATGTGTAATACTGAAATGAACATGTATAACTATATTATTTAATTATAACGTAATACAATGTAATTTATTTGAAATTCACTAACTTACAATAGTAGATAAAGCATTCTCAATTGTCATTTTATATACGATGTCAATTTTGCTTTTTAGAAGTTTATAATTTTAAATCATTTGTTAAAAAATTGACTGATTTTTTTAACTAAAATTGTAGATATTAAGTGATATGAAGTGAGAATAAAAAATCTGAACAGTTAATAAAAAATTTCTCTTTTAAGATCGTAGATATACAATATAAGAGAGTAACTGAAATTACTATTTTACCCTTAATCTGGAGAATTTTATAAAGTATATACGTATTATACATTTTAATATTTAAATCAGATTAATAATAACCATGGAAAACCAACAAAGACACCAAACTTCTCAAAAGTTTGCATATAATAGTATAGATGCAAACTAATATTTTTGTGCGGCATATTCTAGTTGATTTTTCTTATCATGTACTTACAAATTGATAAAATTAACGTAAATTTTATTTAAAATTAACTTAATAATTTTCTCTTAAATTAAGAGTAATATTAGTTATCAGAAAATAATACAAGAACTTTATATAATAAACTAATGTAAAATAAAAAAAATAACATACTTTTATCCCACGTTAAAGGAAAAAATTATAAATGATTAGTTATCTAAGCATTTATTGTAAGGTTAAATAGGTTAGCCTGATTTCATAGTAAAATAAAAAATAATTTTCATTTAGAACATGAAATATTTGGCTTAAATTACAAATAAAAGGAAATCACATAATTTTATTGTTAAAATTTGAAATGTTCATCTTAATTTGAGAATAAAATAAAAAATTTACTTTTATTTTTCAAATATTTGATTTTTTTAGAAAATGAGCAAATTATATGCTTTATGTAACTTACCCATAAATAATATAATCATAACTATACATTTAATTATGGTTATATATTTATATTATTTAAATTCTTAAAATACGTGATATTACACTTTACCCCCTTAAAAAAATTTCCTTCTCGAAATTTGACTGACTTAATTTTTTTTTCAAATACTTATTAACCCGTTCAAGCTTAATCATATTTGTAACTCCTTGGAAACATGGTAATTCAGGATGCAAATTTATCAACACACCCAATGCTTCCGCCGCGATGCCTAATTAACCATCTTTTCATCTACTATCTTATGCTTTTGTAATTTTGACCAAGTTCAAAGAAAAACAAAAGGCAAACTTTATAAATGAATAATATATTAGGAAAGTTATTTCGGAAATATCTTTAATTGCATGTATAAACAGAATATGAGATGATTTCAATTATAAATCAATAATTCTTAATATAATATAGAGATTGTTTCAAATATAATTATTTCAGATAGTGTGCAGTAACAGTATATTTATAACAAGAAGTATTAACAATTTGAGATTACTGAAATTGAAATTATTCTTTTCATAATAATCTAATCTAATAAAATCACATACAAACTAAGTAAAAATATTTAGGAATTTAGGGAGATGACAAGAAATGAGTAAGCTCATTGCTCAGTAAGTAACCATGACTCATCTCTACCGGATCAAGTATCGGTAAAAATAAATCCCTATTTTGAGACAATTCGGTGAAAGAATATAAATCATAGATATTTATTCAAAACCATCATCCAAAACTATTTTATAATAAATCAATTTCAATAATTCAATCATATAAATCATAGCCATTTATAGATAATTGAATAAAATGTGGCCAATTCGAAACCACTTTCTGCAAATCACATGACTCAAATTCGATTCTTCGTGGGTACATATTTCAAAATATTTTTGGAGTATTCATAAATCGTTTAGATAATAACTTCAAATCATATGACTCAAAATCTACTTTTTTTTGTACATAATAATAACTTTTGAACTATTTTTAGATTTTCAATAAATCATTCTAATAATATTCTGTCACGACCCGAAATTTTGGCAGAATTTCCTCTTATTTTCACTATATTCCATATTAAACAAACATGTTATAAATTTCCATCCAGATAATCTCTCATCTAACATCAATTTCATACTCACAACACATCTTTTCTATAATATACGAACAATCCAACCAAAAGTTCAAGTCGTAATATTGTATACAAAGTTTTGCACTTCTACTATACATACCATGATAACCTAGTTATCAAAAAGGCTTAATGCCGATCTCCGATACAAAATGGCAGTCGAGCGGCTTGTCGTTCTACTACTTATCTGGAAACAAAAAATTGCAGGAGTGAGTTGCGGGCTCAGTGAGTACAAATTTCTCAAGTAGAATAATATTATAAATAAAATTATCGCCACAATACGCATTATCAAATCACAACAAGGATAATAATTTTTATATTCCACAATTACTATATATACAATGCATACAATCAATCATAACAAACAATAGCCATGGGTCGCACTCCCTCTGCGACAGAGTTATGACGGTATCGATAGTACCTCTCTCTGACAATACCGTGACCCTGCGCCTCAATCAATATATATTCTTCCTCCCATCTCCCAGTACCCGTCATCTACACACCACACTCCGCAGGGGCCGCCGATTACCCTCTGGCGGTAAGAGCAATTTTATTATTTTTCTTTTGTATATCGCTGGAAACCAGCGGTAAATTAAATATCTCTCTCTTTCCACTTTTCTTTATCTTTTATTTTCTTTTATTTTTCTAGCCCATTTCTAGCCTGTTGGCTTAGCGGTCACAATGGCTATTTGCAATTACATACAATAATGTAAAATACATATATAATGCACACATTGACTTAAAATTCATAACAGCTAAAATACAGCATCATTCTTACCTATCGACTTTTAATATAATGTATATAATTTACTATATTGCAATTACATTTGCATGCACTCAGCTGTGCAATATATATTTTCACGCAATCAGTTTCTATGTATATATGTATGCGTATTCATAAAAGATGACAACATAACTATATATAACATACTATATATATTATTCTACGATGGAAAGGAGTACTCACAAACCCTTTCGAGTAATTCCTTTACTGAGCTGGGTCCCCAAGATATCTAGTTTCGATCTCCTCAGTTCTTATCATATTATTCATAATAAAATCAAGATATATCATGTATGTTTATATTTAAAATGATCCCAAAAATTATTCTAGGACATTATTCATTTTAATTTTATTGATCCTATGACTTTCACCTATCATGTTAAAATTCATAGAAACATATCATTCTAACTAATTCCTACTAAACTATGTATATAACACTGAATAATATAATTGATTTGATTCGAATTGGATCTCAATTACCTATTCATTTCTCGCCCGTCATCCTGTTGTCTTCTCCGTTTGTCAATTCTCTCGCGCTCTCTGTTCTCTGTGTTTTGTTTTTTTGTCCAAAAAATGAAAGTTAAGTGATTGATGCCAACCCATATATCAACACGTGTGGCGGTGGAACGAAAAGAAGCTACAAATTGTCAATCAGGCTCGAAATCATCATTTGGACTTTTTGATGGGATTGGCCCATGGGCTGGACTCATAATTCCTCCCCACTAATTAAAATTTCATCATCAAAATCATTTACCTAACACAGAGAAAAGGTAGGGATATTTAATTCGCATAGCATTCTCAAGTTCCCAGGTTGCTTCTTCTCTTGACTGACTTCTCCATAAGACCTTCACCAGTGGTATTCTCTTTGTGCGAATGATTTGTTCCTTTCTATCAAGTATTGCCACATGTTCTTCCTCATAAGTCAAGTCTTCGCTTAGCTCAACCGGTTGATAACTAAAAACGTGGGAAGGATGTTACATATTTACGTAGCATTGAGATGTGAAACACATTGTGTATACGAGACAAATCAGGAGGTAGAGCCAATCTATACACCACTTCACCGATGCGTTCAAGAATCTCATACAGCCCGATGTACCTTGGACTGAGTTTTCCCTTCTTACCAAATCTCATAATACCCTTCCAAGGAGATATCTTCAGAAAAACATAATCACCCACTTGGAATTCAAGATCTTTCATTCTCTTATATGCATAGTTTTTCTGCCAGTCTTGGGCTATTTTTAACCTGCCTTTGATGACTCTTATTTCTCAACAGTCACATCTACAATCTCAGGACCAGTAAGCTATCGTTCTCCAACTTTATTCCAACATACTGGGTCCAACAAACTCTACCATAAAGAGATTCATATAGTGCTATGCCAATACTGGATTGATAATTGTTATTGTAAGCAAATTCCATCAAAGGTAAATAATCGTCCCAGCTACTTGTAAATTCTATGACACAAGCTCTCAACATGTCTTCCAAGGTCTGAATGGTTCGTTATGACTGTCCATCAGTTTCTGGATGAAAAGCAGTGGTCAGATTCAACTTGGATCCCATAGCATTCACAAAAGTGTTCCAATATTTTGAAGTAAAATACGAGCCTCTGTTTGATAAAATAGATACTGGAACTCCATGAAACCTCACTATCTCATCATTGAATGGCTATGCCAACTTATCAGCTTCAATTGTTAATTTGACTGGTAGAAAATTAGCATATTTTGTCAAGTGATCAACACCCATATAGAATCATGCCTTTTCTGTGTTTGAGGTAAACCGGATATGAAGTCAATGGTGATCCTCTCCCATTTCCACTCAGGAACAGGTAGTGGTTGGAGTAATTCCGATGGATGCTGATGTTCTACCTTGACTTGCTGACACACTAAACATTTCGTAACAAACTCTACTATATCTCTCTCTTCATATTATTCCACCAGTAGCTCGTTTTTAGACTGTGGTACAACTTCGTACTACCGGGGTGCATGGCATAAGGTGAACTATGAACCTCTGTGAGAATTTCTTTCTTCAACTCATTGTTGTCTGGTCAGCTCTCTTTTTCTTAATTTATCTCGCTTTTCACTTTCATCAGGAATGGATCTTCTTATTGTGCCTCTTGAATCCGATCAATCAAAACTGACTTCACATCATATATAGCCATCAGTTGCACAGTCCTTGTCATCTCTAGTTTAACTTTCAATGACCTTAATTCGGTAAACAACATGTCCTGAACACTATAGATAATCACCAAGATTGCTGAAAAATTTGCGACTCAATGCATCCACGACCACGTTAGCCTTTACTAGATGATAATGAATCATGCAGTCATAGTCTTTTATCAATTCCATCCATCGCCTCTGCCTCAAGTTAAGCTCCTTCTAGGTAAACAAATATTTTAAACTCTTATGGTCAGTGTAGATTTCACATTTTTGCTCCATAAAGATAATGCCTTCAAAGCTTCAAGGCAAACACTATAGCGGCCAACTCAAGATCGTGTATAGGACAGTTCCTTTCGTGATTCTTGAGTTGTCGAGAAGCATAGGCCACCACTTTACCATGTTGCATTAACACATAGCCTAACCCTTGATGACATGCATCATTATAAATCACAAAACCTTCTTCTGGTGATGGAATGATGAGCACTGGTGCAGTGGTTAGTCGATTAGTCAATTCTTAAAAACTCCTCTCACAGTCCTCTGTCCACTCAAATTTTTACATTCTTCCGAGTCAACATTGTTAGTGGAGCAGTAGTAAGAGAAAATCCAGCTACAAATCTTCGATAATATCCTGCTAACCCCAGGAAACTACATACTTCTGTTGCATTACTGGGTCGACTCCAATTCATAACAGCTTCAATCTTTGCAGGGTCGACTGCTATGCCTTCTCTTGTAATCACATGCCCAAGAAATGCCACTCGATCTAGCAAGAGTTGACACTTACTGAACTTGGCATAACATTGTTTCTCCATCTTTGTGCCAAATAATTCTCACATGTTGTTCATGTTCATCTTTGTCCCTTGACTATATCAAAATATCGTCGATGAAAACTACTACGAATCTATCAAGGTAAGGCTGAAACACTTGATTCATCAAATTCATGAAAGCTGCAGGAGCGTTCGTCAAACCGAAAGGCAGCATGAGAAATTCACATTGTCCATATCTAGTACGAAAAGCACTTTTGGGCACATCTGAATCTTTTATCTTCAATTGATGATATCCCGATCGGAGATCAATCTTTGAAAACACGCTGGCACCCCCGAGCTGATCAAACAAGTCATCTATTCGTGGCAATGGATACTTGTTGCGTATGGTGACTCGATTCAATTGTCTGTAATCAATACACAATCTCAAAGTGCCATCTTTCTTCTTGACAAATGACACAGGAGCACCCAAGGTGACACACTAGGCCTGATGAATCTCTTTTCCAATAATTCTTATAACTGTGTCTTCAATTCCCTGAGTTCAATTGGGGCAATACGATAAGGTGCCATGGAAATTGGTGCAGTGCCTGACTCTAATACAATGGTGAATTCAATTTCCTTATCTAGCGGCAATCCCTGCAGATCATCTGGAAATATATCTTGGAACTCACAAACCACGGGAATCTCAGTTATCTTTGGTGTTTCTGCCCCAGTAGCCACGGCATACACTATCCTTCACATTCCTGCCTTAACAATTTAGTTGCTTTGATATAGGATATGAAACTAAATGGTACGCCTTTCTGGTCGTTGCGCCACTTAAATTCAGCCTCATTCGGTATCTTGAATGCAACTTCCTTTCTATAGCATTTGATGGATGCATGATGAGAAGAAAGTCAATCCATACCCAATATAATAACAAAATCTCGGATATCCCGTGGTATCAAATCTACTTCCATCTCCTTATCCCCAAGCTGAATGAGACACCCGTGATATATCTTATGAACAACTACGCTCTCCCCAGTGGGTGTTGCTATGGACATATAATAGTTTAACAATTCTTGGGGGACGTTGGCATGTGTTGCATAATGTAGTGAGATGAATGAATGAGTGGAGCCTGGATCTATAAGTACTTGAGCTGACCTATTGAAGGGAGTTAAATTACCTGTGACAACTGCTGGGGTCACATCTGCATCACTCTTCGTTTGAGTGAAAACTATTCCTTGTGTCATGGGCTTATCCGCTTGAGTCATTCTAGGAGTTGACTGTCTTGCATCACTTACTGTTACTCCAGTCCCTCGACCCTGATAACTCTACGATCCACTCGCCTATCCTCTTCCTCTAATTGGGAAAGATCTCCCTCTGATTCCATTGCCCACATCAGCATTACCAATTGATGAGGCGATCTGAGGACAATTTCGTTCTAAATGTCCCTTTATTCCACACTGGAAGCAAGTTACGTCTTTTCTTGATAGCAATGGACAAAAATTTTTGATATGGCCCAACCGTCCACAATGGAAGCATCCACTAGATTGTGCTCGACATTCACCTGCATGCATACGACCACATGTCTGGCAAGTACGACTTCTGGGAAGACTGAGTCTACTTTGTCCTCTCCTGAGAACCGATCGGATGGAACTGGACTAGACTGATAAACAACTTTTCCTTTAGATGAACTTGGTGCAGACCCACCTGCTTCGATGCCCTGTAAACTCCTTGTGGGATCAGATCATGTCGAATTTTCCATTGTTGTCCCCTTTCTGTTATCTCATCCCGCAAATCCTGTTTAGCAATGAGAGCCTTGTTGTACAGATCAGAAAATCTGGAAAGCTCAAAAATCGAAAACCGGGATCTCAACTCAATATTTAAGCCATCCAGGAACGGACTGCACCTCGCAACTTCATCGTTAACCAAAGTTGAAGCAAACCGAGATAGACGAGTAAATTTCATTTCATATCTAGCCACTGACTCGCATCCTTGCTTCAAGTTCAGGAATCTTTCTCTCCTTAAGACGTCGATAGAAAACTGGATAATACTTCTCAAAGAATGCCTGAGTGAACTGGGCCCAAGTGATGGCACCTGCAGAAATCCGATCGAGTCTTCTTTTAGTCGCCTCCCACCAATGTCTTGAATCTCCTGTCAACATAAAGGTTGCAAGAATGACTTGCTATGTATCTGGAACTCCCATAACAGAAAAGATCCTCTCCATGTCCGCAATCCAGTTCTCTGCTATCTTAGGTTCTGTTGTTCCTGAGGATGAAGGAGGCCCTAACTTCCTGAAATTCTCATATTGTATTCTCTGCTACTCAGGATTTGCTGGTACTGCTACTTGTTACTAATAAAAGCTGCTTGTTGCTGAATTAGTCGAGCTTGCTCTTCGACCAGACGCGCCATTGCGTCCAAAGTACCCTGAACGTGTAAACCTCTATCTGTAGACTTCACTGAATCTTCTTGAGGACGAGCCTGTGAAATCTAGTCTTCTGCTGGGACCTGAGATGCTTCTTGGCCCGTCGCCTCTTCTGCCTGTCGGTATCTCTGAGGAACTAGTCGAACATGCATAGGTCTTATTGTGAATTACCTATTCAAAAATAGATTACCCAAATATATAATTCACAAAAGTCATGTGTGGATCATGTATCTATATAAAGTCTACAGAATTTTACAACCTATACTCTGATACTAAAATTGTCACGACCCAAAATTTCGGTAGAATTTCCTCTTATTTTCACAATATTACATATTAAACAAACTTATAAATTTCCATCCAAATAATATCTCATCCAACATCAATTTCATACTTACAACACATCTTTTCTATAATTTATGAACAATCCAGCTAAAAGTTCAGGTCGTAACATTGTATACAAGGCTTCGCACTTCTACTATACATACCCTGATAACCTAGTTATCAAAAGGCTTAATGCCGATCCCCGATACAAATTGGCAGTAGAGTGGCTTGTCGTTCCACTACTTATCTGGAAAAGAAAAATTCGCAGTGGGTGAGTTGCGGGCTCAGTGAGTACAAATTTATCAAGTTAAATAATATTATGAATAAAATTATCGGCACAATACGTATTATCAAATCACAACAAGGATAACAATTATTATATTCCACAATTACTGTATATGCAATGCATACAATCAATCATAAGAAACAATAGGCATAGAGTCGCACTCCCTCTGCGATAGAGTTATAAATGTATCGATACTACCTCTCTATGATGATACCATGACCCCGGGCCTCAATTAATATATATTCTTCTTCCCATCTTCCGGTGCCCTTCATTTACACACCACACTCCGCGGGGGTTACCAATTACCATCTGACAGTAAGAGCAATTTTATTATCTTACTTTTGTATATTGTTGGAGACTAGTGGTAAATAAAATATCTCTCTCTTTCCACTTTTCTTTATCTTTTTTTTTTTGCTTTTTTTGGCCCATTTCTAGCCTGTCGGCTTAGCGGTCACCATGGTTATTTGCAATCACATATAATAATGTACAATACATATAATAATGCACACATTGATGTAAAATTCATAGCAGCTAAAATACAACATCATTCTTACGTATCGACTTTTTTGTTCTTCACATATAATGAATAATTCAAATGATTGATATTCAAACATTTAATTGCTCATTGTCTTTAACACTGCGGTGACACTTTGTCTTGTCACACAGACACGAATACCAATATAGTGGATGTTCCGACCCGAATAATTCACTAGTTAGTGCATTTCTTATGGCAATACTCGATTATGTAGTAGATAGATGAGCCTCAAGATCAAAATTATAGCATCATTCTGTTCGACATAAATTCCTGTAATTCAGTAATTTCAAAGAATTTCACAAATAGTACCTTAGCTCTCAAAATCATAAAATTAATAATTCGATCGTAAAACGAATTAAGCATTTTTCCATTTTTGAATAAAATTGCACATCAATAACACTTTGATACTTGATCCTCATTTTAAAAATTATAAACCATGCTTCATGCTGAGTATAGTAGAATCATGATATGCATAAACCAACATTTCATTATTTTGCAAACAATAAAAGTGAGTCCAAGTTACTTACCTTAATTGAACCGCAAATTAATAGCTCATGATAGATAATCTGAATCAGGAGATAAACCTATAATTGAAACATAATATCACTACTAATTCATATGAATATTTCTGAATAACGTATATGGTTCGAAGGTCCCAAAGTCAAAATACTAAACTTGTAACTTTGTACTAAGGTTACAACTAATCGCAAAAGAGTTACAACTTTAATTTAAAGACTTATAACTTTCCACATACAACTCTTTAAATTGAGGTTACAACTAAAAACGAAAGAGTTATCACTCCAGTTCAAAAACTTGTATGGCGCCACTTGCTACTCTTTAATCTAAGGTTACATTTATTTAATCACAAATGAGTTATAACTCCAGTCAAAGATCTATAACTCGCCACTCAAAAACCTTTGTACTGAGGTTAAAACTAGTTACGAACAACTTGCAACTCCATTTTAATGACTTGTAACTCGCTAGTTACTACTCCTTTTACTGAGATTACAACTAATTGTGAAATAGTTATAATTCCAGTTCAAAAATTTGTAATTCACCACTGACAACTCTTTTACTGATGTTACAACTAATCATGAAAGAGTTGTAACTCCAATTAAAAGATTTGTAACTCATCACTTGCAAATCTTTGAACTGAGGGGACAACTTATTGTTAAAGAGTTGTAATTCCAGTTCAATTACTTGTAACTCACCACTTATAAATCTCTATATAGAGGTAACAATAAATCGTAAAAGAATCGTAACTCCAGTTTATAGACTTAAATCTTGCCACTTTAAACTCTTTGAAGTAAGGACACAACTAATCATGAAGGAGTTGCAACTTCAATTCAAAAACTTGTAACTCGCCACTTACAACTTTTCAAACAGAAGTTACAACTAATCAAGAAAGAGTTGTAACTCTAGTTCAAAGACTTCCAGTTCACCACTTACAAGTATTTGTAATAAGGTAATAAATAATCACGAAAGAGTTGTAACTCCAATTCAAAAACTTGTAACTCGCCACTTATAATTCTTTGAATTGATGTTACAATTAATTGGGAAATAGTTATAATTCTAGTTTAAAGACTTGTAGAAAATCTTTGACCGGGGTTACAACGAATCGAAAAACAATTATTACTCAAGTTTAAAGACTTTTAACTTGTCACTTATAAGTTTTTCGATTGAGGTTACAACTAATTGTGAAAGAGTTGCAACTCCAGTTCAAAGATTTGAAACTCATCTTTTACAAGTATTTGTGTTGAGGTTACAATTAATCATGAAAGAGTTATAATTCTGGGTCAAAGACTTTTCACTCGCCATTTACAGCTCTTTGAAATGAGATTAAAACTAATCATGAAAGAGTTGAAACATCAATTCAAAAACTTGTAACTCGCCACTTATAACTCTTTGAGATGAGATTATAGCTAATCGCGAAAGAGTTGTAACTCCAGTTTAAAGATTTGTAGCTCACCATTGACAACTATTTGCATTGAGGTTACAACTAATCGTGAAAGTGTTATAAATTCAATTGAAAGACTTGTAACTTCCAACTTACAACTCTTTAAACTGAGGTTAAAATTCAAAATCTTGTATGGCATCACTTACAACTTTTTGAACTAATTTTATATTTAATCACGAATGAGTTATAATTCCAAGCAAAGATTTGTAACTCGCCACTCACAAAATTTTGTACTGTGGTTACAACTAATTTCGAATGACTTGCACCTCCATTTCAATGACTTGTAACTCGTCACGTACAACTCTTGAAACTAATGCTACAACTAATTGCAATAGTTATAAGTCCAGTTTAAAAAATTGTAACTCTTTGGTTATATAACTCTTTTTACTGAGATTATAACTAATTGCAAAAGAGTTGTAACTTTGGCTCAAAGACTTGTAACTCGACATTTACAACTTTTTGTACTGCGGTTTTAACTAATTGCAAAAGAGTTGCATCTCTAGTTTAAAACTTGTAACTCGCCATTTACGACTCTTTCTACTAAGGTTACAACTAATCATAATAATTACAACTTCAGTTCAAAGTTTTAACTCTTCATTTAAATCTCTTTGTAATGACGCTACAACTATTCGCATCTAGTTAAAAGGTCGGCAAGTCTTTAAATTGAGGTGACAACTAATTGTTAAAGAGTTGTC
>JAOYND010030878.1:0-22266 GCA_025802135.1 Lagerstroemia fauriei | reverse complement strand
TTAATGAAATATTACATATTGGGAATGTCAACTGCAATTAAAACTTTATTAATCTTTTATGTGCCTACTTTCATCAAGGGATTCATTAAAAAATAATATCCGTAAGTAGTACAAGTTGCTCCCTAGTGCAATCAATTGCTCACAAGAAATTCTCGTAGACAGGCTTAAATCAACATAACTAAGGCTTTATCTCGAAGTGTAAAACACTATTTCAATAGGGAAAGGATCATGACTTGAGGGTTTGATGTACAATAACAATGGACAATAGACAGAGGCCATGTTGAGAAATGGACAACTGAGATTGAAGGAAAAATTTTAAGAAAGAGAGGGACCAATTTCAACAGGCAGCACAGGAATTGAGAGGGACATTGAAAATTTAAAGTTTACTTGTCAGGCCCATTTTCCGCACGAGGAATGTGCTCGTGACGGCCGGTCACTAAAAGATCTGACTTGATCTCATATTAAACGAAGCCAACTAATTATACTTTTAGTTCATAGTATTTAGGGGTGATCATAAAAACTGATTCGAGATGAACATGACCAGAACCGAACTAAAACTGAACTGAAAAGACCAGTTCACTTTCAATTTGCCTTTTAAAATAAAATTAGTTCGATTAATTTATAAGTTCAACAAATCCAAGAAACCGGTTCAAATAGAACCTAACCGAACCGCTTCTAAATAATAATAATAATAACAATTAACAAAAAATACATATTCTATCAATCAACATTCGAAACCCTTCAATCTCTAAAACTCAACCCTAATCTTGACCCCCGTCGCTTTCCTCTTCAGCCCCCCAACTTCGGCCCCCTATCTTTGTCGAAGCCTCGTCGCCTCATCTTCAATCGTTCCTCCTCCGATGAAGCCTCCTCTTTCCTTTTCCCACTAAATCACATAAATAAGAAATTGGAAGCTCAAAAGAATGATGGAAGAGGAGAAGCAACGAGACCAGATTGAAACACCCACCGGAGAAAAACGTGGTGGCACTAGAGGGTGGCATCGGAGAAGGAGGTCTTGTTTCTTTCGATGCTGTCAAAGACTGATCCTACAAGGTCCTTCTTCCAACGCTATCCTAGTTCTTTCGTTGCTGCTGTTGGAGACGGTGTTGCCGAAGACGTGGTCCTACCCAACGCTGCTGAAGACACGGTCTCTCCTCCTCCATCTTCTTTTGTGATTCTGTGCGTTTTTACTAGAAGTTATTCTTTTTTGGGCCTGGGTGGGCTAGGTAGAAACCTTCTAGGCTGACAATGGCCCATGGGCCATCTGTTATTTTTTAAAACCAAAGCGGTTCGGTTCAGTTCAAAATAAAACTGAATCGAACCAAATTGATTTTAAAACAATTTGTTTCGAACCTGTTAATTGAATTAGTTTAAGCCAATCCTGTTTTCTCATAAACTAGTTATGGTTTTGACTTACTATATCAAGCTGAACTGAATCAATTCTTATAGTTTGGTTCGGTTCAAAACCGGTTCGGCACCCAAATCGGTTCTTGCACACCCCTACTAGTATTTTCAAAATTTTCCTCTTGAAGAGAATTAATCATTACAATATTTGATAAATAAAGTTAAACACTAAAGAGAAAATTTATACTTTAAAATTATGAAATTGTCCAAATATCGGAAGTTTCTAATGGTAAGAAAAATAGAAGGACATTGTGAATAAATCTAAATGATCTTCTAGGCACCTGATTCTTTAACGACCCTACTAGATCTTACTCTTCTAGGTTTCTTCTGATTCTAGATCTAAAAAATAATAATAGGATAAAGGGATGAGCTCCACATGTTTAGTAAGTAGTCGTTTCTCACTTCTACTAGACCAATCATCACTACAATATAACTTTTTTAGAACAATCGGATCGTGAAATTCATTTGAGAAGCCATTTCCAAACCATACAAGTCAAGATTTCATTTTTCATAATAATACGGTTCAAATCATTTTCATATTTTCAGTCAATAATCAGAAATCACCTTTCAAAACAATTCTTGTAATATGCAGCAATAAAATTTCATAATGGTGAACTTCGAATATTTTCATAACTTAATAATTTAAGCATATCACACTTTTCATATATGTTCAATAAATTAGATAATCATTATTCAAATACTTTACACCCATTGTCTTTGATACTACGATAACATTTCGTCCTGTCATACAGACCCGTTGGTATAGTTGCCTGTTCGACCCAGAGAATATGCCAGTATAGTCGTTAGCCCAACCCAGATAATCTGCAGGACCGATTGATCCAGAGAATTCGCTAGCTAGTTCATTTCGATGTATTGCAATACTCGGTTAGGTACTAGACAGATGAGTCTCAAATAAGAATCATAATATCGTTCAAATCCAAATAAATTTCCACAAATAAGTAAATTCAGATAATTTCATAAAGATCACTTATCTCTCAAAATCGTAAAATCAATAATTTGATCATTAAAGGAATTTATGCATTTCCTCATTTTTCGTTAAAATTCATTAATAATCTTTCGATACTTGATCTTCATTTTAAAAGTATTAACATATTTCATGCTTATTTAAAAAAAAATAGTTATTTCAAGAGTATAGTAGCTTGGAAAAATAACCATAATAGATGTGCTTTCCAAATTACTTACTTTAACTGTCTTTTAGCTAAGAGCTCACTATCTCAATACGAATAAGAAGAAGAACCTATAATTGAATCTATCTGTTACATACAAATATTCTAAAATATTTTAAGTGAACATAAAAATTCTCCAACAGACAAAATATCTAATCCACTCTTAAATATCAATTAAGATCGTGACTTATTACACAATCTAGATATTTCTATATAAAATTCACAAAAAAACTCAGAATTAATATTCCTTACATATATTCATAACTTAGAAAATTTATGTTAAATATTGAGATTTAAATACAATATATAAATCTTTATATGTGAAATCAGTTTCTAAATAATATTTTTTGCACTTTAAATGATAAAATTCATAAATTAATACTGTAAGGCATTTTAGGCTCGGTGATAACTTTTATAATGTGTAAGATTGATAAAAATTTATTATTTTCATAAAATTCGAGAAAATGAAATAATTCATAAAAATCTAAAAAATCACAAAAAACAGCAAATTTGATTACGAGTTCAATGGTGCAAAAATTGTTGAAAACGTGTTCAAAAGACATGATTTGATATGGAAAAATTGGTGTCTATGGAAAACTTGTATTACAAAATACAATTTAGAATTAAAAACAGGTTCAAAAGACGAATGATTTGATATGAAAATGAGGCTCAAATCGGGTTTTTATCACGGGGCAGATTCGGGTTATTTGGAAGACCATCTTTATGGACTTGTATCTCGGTCTACAGACCTCCAAATTAGGAGTTCTTGGTGTCCCTGGAAAGCTTACACTATGAATTATAGATTAAAAAAAAAGGAACATCAAAAGATGAAAAAATTAGTTCAAAATTTTTGGTCCAAATGGGCTGTTCATTTAGGTGAAAACTGGTCAGGTTCAAACATTTTAGGAGGCCTAATTTGCGGACTCATATCTTAAGCCAGTGCTTTTTGTTTCTTTGAAAACTTTGAAGTACATGCTACAATTTAGAATCAAATAGAACACTAAAATGTGGAGAAATGAACCTAAAAATTTTGTTCAAAAATCGCAATTCATCACAATTGTTCAAGACTAACAAAAGTGATTTCTTTAAAACCACTCAATGGAATTGAATTCCGTAAAATGCCCTAGTTTCCTGAGGTTATGAGCAATCTAAAAATGTAAATACTTCGGGCATATAGGTCCTCTACAAGAGTCCACCATTAACGACTTAATGAAGTTTTCTTTCTCTATCTCTAAGTTACAACTAATAATAAAACAATTCTTTCAGTTTGCCTAGATAATGAAGGGATGACTTTGGGTTGATAAAACGAGATTATGTCATTGTTCCGGCTTCGTCGACAATTTTCTATTCAACCTCTTCTCCTCTTCGTTCTATTCAAAATAGGAAATAAAACTCATATGAGCTCTGATTCTTCGTTATAAGATGTTAAAAATTCGAGAGTTTTTCTGTTTTGGTGCGGATTATGTGGGGTCATTGCTGAAGAAGTTTTCCACCTCTCGCCTGTTCCATTCTGCCATTAATCGGCTAGAGTAAGGTGGAAGAAAAATGATTTTTGCAACAAGGTCCCTCCATTCAACATTTTTCAAAAATTAGTTCACCTTACTCGTGGCCTGTCTTCGCACTGTTAAGTTCTTTCCATCTCTCTCGTTAATCTTCTCCATCACTTTTTGCTGCATTTCAAACTGACTATCCCTTTACACGTGGCAGTTGCAGATTAGCTATCTCAGCAAGGGGACCTGCCCTTTTTTTTTGTAGTCAGTGGCTATGTCACTATGTGTGTCTCAACCAATATTTGCTCGATCATGTAAGTCAATTTCACCGTAGATCTAGTTTTGATCCTTTTATAATGTTTGATTGTTGTCCTATAATGTAATATTCTATTATTCAATGATATCTATAAGTGGAAACTTATGAGTGTTTTCCTACATTTTTTCACTTTTAAAATTACCCCATCAATTTAATTTTTAATATCTATTAAATTAAAAAAATAAGTGTAATGATGAATTCACTAATGTATTTACCTACATTTTCTCCACTCTCATGTTCTCCCTCTTCTCTCTTATTTTACATACATTTTTCTCCTCTTTACCATTTTCATTACATGAAATCACTATTTTTTTAATAAATTTATTACTTTTTTTACATTTGATTTACTAAAAATTTATATATTTGGATCGACTTGTAGCATTAATTTATGAAAAAGGTTTCTGGCTAAAAAAGCATGAGTTATTAATGAATTTGCTATTATACCATGATATTTTTGTCTAGAAAATAATAAATTATACTATGTCTTCTCCAATCTACCACCACATCAATTTTGATAATTAATTATTGGTATATAATATTTTTTTGCGAACGGTGCAAAAGATGTTATCTGTGGCATCACATGTATCATCTACTTTCTATTCAAAAGGAAATTTATAGAATACATATAAGATGTACAAAATCAACTTATAATTTCCATTGTGAAACATGTTATTTAAAAGTTCATGAACTGTGTCTGTGTTACTTACAAGTAAGAAATGTGTTTATTTGCTATCTTCCTACAGAGAGAGGGGAGAAACAGCAAACCTCAATTATCATCCTCAAACCATCCGAAATGGAAATTGATAGTGCACAGTCTATCGATAGCGAAATTGTCCATTTCCTGGCCCATGGACGATCTGACCTAACTTCGGTCGAAAATAACTCTATTTACAATCACGAAACTTCAATTAACATTCTCAAGTCGTCCGAAATTTAAATCGAGAGTGCACGATGACGGAGTTGTCCATTTCACGAACCACGGACAATCTTACGTAACTTTGGTTGGAAATGATTCCATTGCAAACATCAAGCCTCAATTATCATCCTCAAACCGTCTGAAATGTAATTTGAGAGTCCACTATCCATCGATGATGGAGTTTCCCATTTCCTGAACCACAGACGATCTAACGTAACTTTTGTTGGACATGACTCCATTGCGATCACCAAGTCTCAATTATCATCCTCAAGTCGTCTGAAATGTAAATTGATAGTATACTGTCCATCGATGGCAGAGTTGTTCGCTTCCCGAACCATGGACGATTTGACGTAACTATGGTTGACAATGACTCCATTACAAGCACCAAGCCTCAATTGTCATTCTCAAGTCGTTTGAAATTTAAATTGAGAGTGCACTGTCCATCGATGATAGAGTTGCCCATTTCTCGAACCACGAACGATGTGATATAACTTTTGTTAGAAATGACTCCATTGCGAATACCAAGCCTCAATTATTACCCTCAAGTCGTCGAATTGTAAATTCAGAGTGCCTTGTCCATCGATGACGGAGTTAACAATTTCTCGAACCACAGACGATCTGATGTAATTTTTATCAGAAATGACCCCTTTGTGATCACCAAGTCTCAATTATCATCTTTAGGTCGTATGAAATGTAAATTGAGAGTGCACTGTCCATCGATGACGGAGTTGCTCATTTCCTGAACCATGTCGATTTGACATAACTTTTCTCGGAATTGACTCCGTTGTGATCACCAAGTCTCAATTATCATCCTCAAGTCATCCGAAATTTAAATTGAGAGTGCATCGTCTATTGATAGCGGAATTGCCCATTTCCCGAACCACGAACGATCTTACATGACTTTGGTCGGAAATAACTCCATTGAGATCACCAAGTCTCAATTATCTTCCTCAAGTCATCTAAAATATAAATTGATAGTGTGATGTGAATTGAGGCACGAGTTCGAAGAACTCAATTTAAAATTGTCTTGGTTAAATGGAAAGAGCTTAGGTGAGAAATTTCAAGAGCATGGATATGATAATTGCTACATATGTATTCCAAGTGCATCGAGAATGGAAGGTAAGAGATGTGAACGGGAAAGAGAAGATCAAAGAGGAGCAAGAATGGTAACAAGATACCGAGCAATATTTGCTTATATCCGTTGAATGTATCTATTATATTACATTTTGAATAAATTAGGAGAGTATATTTTTTTGTTATCTTTAGGAAATATTGTGGTTTTCTAGTAATATAATTAAGATATCCTTTTGATATATTTAGATTATATTCACCATATTTTTAGGATAGTTATTAGGATATATTTTGCATTTTTTATATTTTCATTAGGAATCTATAAATACCCAAGAAGGTCACATTATATTTTTATTCATTCAGATAATTGATCAATAGGAGTGAGTCCTTATTTTATCTGGTTCTTTTAGAACCTTCAAATTTATCGGAGTCAGCCGTGGCATTCATCTATAACAACTAGCATTTACGCATGCAATTTTATAAAGTAAAGCATAAATGTATGTAATTTTATAAATGAATGTGCATGAATTCAATTCATTATTTGTGCTAAGTGAAACTTTTTCAGTAGAGGACAAATGAAACGTGTCTTAATGTATTGATTCATGACAGTCAATGAATTTATCTTATGACTTGTCAATCTTATTTGTTAGCATATTTATATATAACTAAATTAAATATCAGTTGCATGAGGTGGTAATTAACTTTCCACCTGTCAATCTCCTTGCTCCCTCGTCTTTTCCACTGCTTCTTCCACTTGTACTCAGTTATAAGTAACCAATGCAACATAGAGAAATAAAAACATTAGACAGGATAGAAGAACAGAAGAAAGAAAAAAAATTCAAAGACAAGGAGAAGAGTAGCAAAGCCAGCGGTAGGGGTGGGCATGAACCGGTTCGGGGTCGAACCAGTTCGGAACCGAACCGAACTAAAAGAACCGGTTCGGTTCTGTTCGATATATCATGTGCGAACTGTAACTGTTTTGTATCCAAAAAACCGGATTGGTTTAAAAGGTTCGGTTAATCGGTTCGAACTGAACTGGTTTCAGAAAAGGTTCGGTTCGATTTGGTTCCGAACTGAACCAAACCGAACTTAAAAAATAAAAAGCAACTGGTGAGCTCATGGGCCAACTCTCACATGAGCCCGAAAGTTTCAACGGGCCTGCCAAGCCCCAGCCCCAGCCCTAGCCCTAATATAGGCAATCTGCCTGAAAACAAACGAGAAGAAGACACAGACGACAGAGAAGACAGAAGACAGACGCCAGAGATCAGGACAGAGGAGGAGGAGAAGAAGACTTCCACTGCAGTCGCGACACAGCCCCTTCGAGCGCCCGTCCACGCCACCACACCGTGCAGTAGCAGCAGCAGCAGCAGGAGGCGTCGTGCAACAACAGTAGCAGGAGGCGCCGTGCAGCAGGAGGAGGAGGAGGAGCCGTGCAGGAGGCATCGTGAAGCAGGAGGACGATGAGCCGTGCAGGAGGAGTCGTGGAAGAGGAGGAGAAGGAGGCGCCGTGTGCAGGGGGCAGAGGTGTCGTGCATGCAGGAGGCGCCGTGATTCACGGCCCGTGAAGGGGGCGGAGGCGCTATGAAGGAGGCGGCCGCTTAGAAGGACGAAGGAAGAAGGAGGCTTGGTTAGGGTTTCTGATTGAAGTCTTCTGTTTGAAGACTGATTACCTTTAATAATATTGTTTATTATTTTTTATTTAAAAACGGTTCGGTTCGGTTCGAACCAGTTCACTGAATTTGTTAAATTTATAAATTAACCGAACTTGTTTTTGCCTTAAAAACCGAATTGAAATAGAACCGGTTCGAGCTGAACCGGTTCGAGCTGAACCGGTTCTTTCCAGTTCGGTTCAGGTTCGGTTCGGGTTCGGTTCATCCTAAACCGGTTTTCATGCCCACCCCTAGCTAGCGGAAGGGAGGAGGAGGAGGTCAAGCCTATTGTTTAATTAGAGAACAAATACATATAAGTTTACTAATGAACTTTTGGTAACAAGAGTCGTTGGAATTACTTGTCAGATTACTCTTGACTATTTTTAAAAAAATTGTGTCTTCCTAGACTTTCAAGAAGTAGCATAAGAAGCAACAATACGAGTAATTTGAATGTGATATGAGCATCAAGTTCAGACTTTTGGAAATGCAAAATGTTTCTGGATGATGATTAGTAGGCATTATTCTTGCGAGTCTATTACTGGAATTGTTGTCTTTTGTTTCTCGCCTTGACTTTTCTCTCTTAAAATCATTGGGTTAATGATATAAATAGGTTATCCTTAATAGTTAAGAATGTTTGGGGCGGTAGCATGTTCGTATCTAAGAGAACATAACCAGGTGAAGGTGAGTGGTATAGTTAATTTCTAAATTTATTGTTGTCTTGCCTTACATTATATATATGAGGTTTCTAGTTCTAATATATAGAACTCTACGAGATATTTTAAATTGGACAAGTTTACTTGAATGATCAAATTGTAGCACGAGTGGACTCTCACCTTATAATTATATGATAGGGTCTGCGAAGTAAAAAACAAGCATCTTGAGGGTTAAGTTTGGTGAAAGATTGTTCAGCATTGTGGTGAAGTATTTTATTCATTTGTGAAATATTATAAATATATGAAAAAAGGCATATATAATATGTGATATATTAAATGGTTGAATGTATGATTTAACCGTGATTGTTTATTGTTTGCGTTGTAATTTAAGGTGATATCTTATTCTTCTACGAAATGATATAAATATATATATATATGTGTATATATGTAAATGGTACGAAAAATATTATATGTTACATGGAAAGGTAAGGATATGATTTAATGATGATCGTCTGATTCATCTAAGTTATAATTGCAGTAAAGAATGTATCTATTCATCCTATATGGATGTGTTAGTTGACATATACATGCAACATCATATGACATGTGTCTAAGAGAATAAGGCATGGATAGCATGCATATGCATATCCCCAAGGGATAAATGATGATACGATATGTTCCCCATCACGGTTGCCCCAGAATGGGTGAATGGTCACTAATCAATTGGTAACGTTATACGAATAATGATACGAAATGTTCTTGTAAGGGACACGATGACACCGGGATGATATGATAATAGAAAATGATAGCACTTCAAACTCAAAGGATATAGAAATCATCACCTTAGAAAATGAAAGTGTGAGATGAAATACACTCTTTAGAGATATAGATATCAGCACTCTAAGAATGTATAACCAGGATCACCACCTTGGAAGGCCACACCAAGGCTACAGGATGTTCACTACTCTTGAAAATCCGAGAGATGCAGAACTTTAAGAGAAAACACAAAGTAATCTGAAATTGTATTCAATAAAACTGAAGTGTCTTACAATGTATTCTCTTTTGGTATTTATAAGACTCCTAATACGGGGAAAGGAAATTAACAAAAAAGGAAAGTAAATATATCCTAAAGATATTTTATAGAAATAGGAAAGGTATTATTCTGACTTCCTAAAATGAATATGGAAATATTCTTCCTAAATATCAACTTGCCATAATATCAACTTTCCTATTAAGTCAATGCCAGCTCAATCTTTTTTGTAGGGCTGATCATTTGCTCCCGCATCAATCTCCCCTTGTTAAAGAAGACTCGTCCTTGAGTTGTCATGATCTTCATCCGGATACTAGGCCGAGAGATCAGAAACATTGAAAGTGTTTGAAACTTCATATTTTTCTGGAAGTTCGACCTTATATGCATTCTCCCCAATACGATTAAGTATCTTGAATGGCCCATCAGCGCGAGATTTGAGTTTTGCATACCGCTCATCTGGAAATCTTTCCTTACGAAGATGCACCCAAACCAAGTCACCTTCTTTGAATTCCTTGTGCTTTCGATGTTTGTTTGCTTGGTCTCGATAATTCTTATTTTGCTTGAATATCTTCTCTCGAACCCGTTCATGCAGCTTCTTCACTTGTATTGCACGTTCTTCAGCTTCAACACTAAATTGCTTGATTGTAGGTAATGGCACTAGATCCAATGGACTACAGGGATTGTCCATAGGCAACTTCAAAAGGACTACATCCCGTAGTCTGATGCTTGGAATGATTATAAGCAAACTCAGCTTGAGCTACTACAAGATCCCAATCTCGAACATCCTTTCCAATGAGGGTTCGTAAAAGATTTCCCAAGCTTTTATTAACCACCTTAGTTTGCCTACCCGTTTGAGGATGACAAGTAGTACTAAATTGAAGACGGGTCCAAACTTCCTCCAAAGTGTACGCCAAAAGTGACTCATGAATTTGGTATATTGATCTGAGGTAATTGTCTTAGGAATTCCATGAAGTTGAACAATCTCACCAAAGTATAGATTAGTAAGAGCAGTCGCATTAAATGACTTGTTGCAAGGAACGAAATGAGCCATCTTAGGAAACCAATCAATGACAACCATGATAGAATCTTTATTCCATCGTGTCTTTGGAAGTCCAAGAACAAAATTCATGCTCTCCCAAGGAGATTGAGGAATTGGTAGTGGTGTATAGAGCCCATTATTCTGACCATGGGATTTGGCAATGTGGCGCGTTCTCCATCTTTGAATAAAACGGCTCACGTCTCTTTCTAATTTTGGCCAATAGAAGTGTTCATGAATGCGTGCTAAAGTCTTGTCTCTTTCAAAATGTCTTGCCATTCCATTGCTATGTGCTTCAGATATGATTGCTAATAGATAATCTTCAATCAAGATGAAATCTTTGAAAGGACCATTCTGCCCATATTTTGCAAAAATCAGCATCCAACTCGTATTGCTCCTTTACAACTTCCAACCCCGTAACTTTAACTTCCATAGTGGATAAGAGCAAATGTCTTCGACTAAGGGCATCACCACCACATTTTGCTTTCCTGCTTTGTGCCTTATAGAAAAGGTGAACGTTTGTAAGTATTCCACCCATGCAACATGTCTTCGAATCAGCTAATGCTGGCCATTAAGAAACTTCAATGCCTCATGATCAGAATATAATAAGAACGGTTGTGGCAACAAGTACTGACTCCAATGATTCAAGGCATGCACAATGGCATAGATTTCCTTTTCATGGGTGGAGTACTTCTTGCGGGCATCATTTAACACTATAAAAAGCAATGGGCTTGCCTTCTTGACTAAGAACGGTGCCAACTCCCACATTAGAAGCATCACAGTCGACTTCAAATACCTTGTTAAAATCTGGAAGAAAAAGAACTGGAGCATTTGTAATCTTCTCTTTTATAAGTTCAAAGCTAGCTTCCACCTCCTTGGTTCACTTGAAACTTTCTCCTCTCAAGCACTCCGTGATGGGTGCAACTATAGTGCTAAAATTGTTGATGAAACACCGATAAATGGAAGCAAGACCATGAGGTTCAAATATTATGGATTGTTTGAGGAGTGAGCGAACTACGAATAGCTTCAACTTTATCATGATCGATCTTTACTCCCTCCTTGGAGACAACATAGCCCAAGAATACCACACTATCTGTGAAGAAGTGACATTTCTTCAAGTTCCCGAACAATTTTTCTTCCTTGAGAACTTGGAATACTTGCCGAAGATGCATCAAGTGCTGCTCCTTATCACGATTGTAAACAAGGATATCATCAAAATATACAACCATGAACTTTCCATTAAATGGTGTAAAGACATCATTCATCAGCCGCATGAAGGTGTTTGGTGCATTAGACAAACCAAATGGCATAACCATCCACTCATAGAGTCCATCTGTTGTTTTGAAGGCTGTTTTCCACTCATATGCAGGTTTCATACGAATCTGATGGTAACCACTCCTTAGATCAATCTTTGAAAAAATTGCCGCACCATGAAGTTGATCTAGAAGATCATGAAGTCGAGGAATGAGAAAATGATAATTGATTGTAATCTTGTTGACTGCTTGACTATCAATGCACATTCGCCATGATCCATCTTTCTTGGTACAAGAAGAGCTGATACTGCGCATGGGCTCTTGCTCTCACTAATCAAACCTTTAGTTAGGAGCTCTTCCACTTGCCTTTGTAATTCTTCATGCTCCTTTAGGCTCATTCTATAAGCTGGCTTGATGGGGATAATAGATCCAGGAATGAAGTCAATACAATGTTGAATCTCCCTCATGGGAGGAAGGCCGTTTGGAATTTCCTTTGGAAAATATCGAAAAATTCATCAAACAAGTGACTCATCTCAGGAACCATAAAATTCTTCTCACCATTCTCCTCAAGCACAATTAAAGCATATGCTGAATGTAAGCTCCCAAGAAGCTTCTCGAACTCAGCCTTGCCAATGAGGTTCATGCTTTCCCCCACACGGGCTTTGGGTGTGACTTCCAATAATGAAGAACCAAGAACAATCTTTTGACCATCCTTGACAAAGATGTAAGTGTTTTGATATCCATCGTGCTGAGTTCTTCGATTGAATTGCCATGGCTCCCCAACAATAAATGACAAGCATCCATGGGAATAACGTCACATAAAACTTCATCATGGTACTTCATGCCAATTGAGAATGAGACAAGACATCTTTTATTCACCTTGAGCTCATGCCCCTTTTCTAGCCACTTCAGCTTGTACGGATGTGGATGAGTCTCGGTTTTCAATTTCAGCTTCTCTACCATCTAATTTAAAACAACATTAGCACAAGCCCCACTATCAATAATAACATTGCATACCTTAGCTGCACCAAGTGTAGAAGATATTGTTCCGACGCCAATCTTCATCCTTTTCATGCATAGCACTCAAGCTTCTTCGAGCAATGAGAATTTCCCCTTCATTAGCATAGGTAACATCTTCATCATCTTCATGTTCATCATCACATATATATTGATCATCTTCACATATATCTTGATCAACTTCAACATCATCTTCAATCAAGGTAATCACCTTCCTATTTGGACAATCCGATGCGATATGCCCGAACCGAGGACATTTAAAACACTTTATAGAAGTAGAATGCTTACTCACAGGGGCCATCTGTTTGGAGGTGTTGTTGCAGTTGTCTTTGTCATCCACCTTAGACATAGGTTGTTTTGCTGTCAGTGGAAGCTTCAAAGATGAGGCACTCCCCTTGTTGAAGCTTCCCTCTCGAATTTCGTGCCTTGAAACCTCACTTTCTACTTTCCTTTCATTGTTTCTCTACCTTCACTGCAAGTTTTCTCACACAATTAATATTCCATTAAGGTTACAAGGATACTACATTAGAGATCTCCTCTTTCAATCCACCCAAATAACGATCAATAGTTTGCTCCTTTAGCTCCGAAATATCGCACTTCAACATCAAGTGTTCAAACTCTATTGTGTACTCTTCCACAGACATTTCTAATTGCCTCATATTGTGGAATTTCAAGAACACATCTTGACAATAATTCTCGGGTAGGAATCTCTGCTTCAGCTCCATCTTCATCTTATCCCAAGTTTTGATATTTTGTCTTCCTTCACATATCCTTTGCTTCTTGAGATTTTCCCACCATAAGGAAGCATAACCCTTCAGTTTAAGTGCAACAGGTTTCACTTTATGTTCATCCGAAAGGTCCTTGTAATCAAAGATTTGCTTGATGCTACAAAGCCAATCAAGGAACTAATCCGGCTGGGACCTTCCCTTGAACTCCGGCACATCGATTTTGAACCCAAAATCATGTTGTTTATTTTGTCGATATTCATGAGTAGTAGAAGAGACAAAATCACTTGCATCAGAATTGTACCCATGAAAATGATTATCATCATACTCACGAGCTTCATACCGATTTCGAGTTTGTCGTAGCACTTGATTATCTCTTCTTAGTTCCTCGATTTGTCATCGGAGTTCTTCCATCTCCATATCACGAGAGTCTTCTGTAGTATCTTGATTTACCATACGACCATGAACAGCGTTGCAAACCATGCTCTGATACCACTTGACACCGGGACGGTATGATAATAGAAACGGATAGCACTTCAACTCAAAGGATATATAAATAACCACCTTAAAAGAATGAAAGTGTAAGATGAAATACACTCTTAGATATATAGATATCACCACTCTAAGAACGTATAGCAAAGATCAACACCTTGGAAGGCCACAACAAGGATATAGGATGTTCACCACTCTTGAAAATCCGAGAGATGCAGAACTTTAAGAAAAAGCATAAAGTAATCTGAAATTGTATTCAATAAAACTGAAGTGTCTTACAATGTGTTCTCTCTTGGTATTTATAAGACTCCTAATGCAAGGAAAGGAAAGTAACAAAAAGGGAAAGTAAATATGTCCTAAAGATATTCTATAGAAATAGGAAAAATATTATTATGACTTCCTAAAATAAATATGGAAATATTCTTCCTAAATATCAACTTGCCATAATATCCAACTTTCCTATTAAGTCAATGTTAGTTCAACCTTCTTCGTAGGGCTGATCATTTGCTCCCGCATCAGTCTCGGAAGGAATAAATGGACCACTGATCAGTTGGCAATGCTATACAATTACCCGGAAGTGTCCACTGGTCAGTTGGTAATGTGCATGCATTCACGACCTTATTATATCATTGGATAATCATCTGATACTGCATGCATTCATGGTTCTGTTTGGTAATTTACAATTGTTTTGTGGATCTGTAATTGTACATGCTATGAAGTTCAGTAAGCTTTGATGAAATTCCTGTAAATGGAAAATGGTAATGTCTATCTAATTGATGAATTATTTACTGTAAATTAAGAGGAATGAGGATACAATTTCATGAGTTATAAAGTTACGTAGATATATAATTAATGTTCATTTTACATTGAAATTTAGGGCAAAAGTTGGTTTTGGTCCTCAACCTTTTGGACTATGTTCACATTTGACCTAAACCTTTTTTTGAGTTGATTCTAGCCCTCAACATTTCAAATATTGTTCAATTTTAATCCTTTACATTATTTTTAATATTAAAAAAGGTGATTAGGCTTTTTAATATTAAAAATATATTTTTAATTACAAATTATTTTTACAATTATAAAAAATGGAGAAACTCTAGATATAAGAAAAGAGGGGCTAGTAGGGACTCGACTGTAAAGTGTCCACGAGAAGCTTATCAACAATCTGTGATACTGCTAGTGACTGAACCGTAATTGTTGAATTTGATCCTCTTTTTCGTTAAAATTTTCATTTATTTTTTAATTTGTAATTTAAAATATGGTTTTAATATTAAAAAGCCTGATCACCTTTTTTTTAATATTAAAATAATGTAAAGGACAAAACCAAACAATATTTGAAAGGTTGAGGACTGAAATCAACCCAAAAAAGGTTTACGTCAAATGTGAATATAATCCTAAAGGTTGAGAACTAAAACCAACATTTTGCCTTGAATTTAATACTCACTAAGATGCAGCTCATACACTTCTCCATAATATTTTTTCTAGTAAAGTTGAGTCCCACCTAATCGTACGGCGAGCAAAGGTATTTTGAAATAGCAGATATCGAATGAAGGATTTGATAGACACAAATTATACTTGATAATGATAAATTTGACTAGATATGCAGTTATGTAATATCTGCTATGACTTGAATAGTACTATGCATCGTTTTATACTATTGATTTTAAAAATTTTAGTTTATACATTTATAAGTCATGTTTAACATGCTCCTTTTTCTGATAAATTATGCCGAATTTTCGGGTCGTGACATCATCCCCAACTTATCAATCAACCTTTCCGTAGTTGATTGTGGCGTATTCACTATACCAAGGTTCTTACCTCTTTATAGGTAATGGGTTGCGGTTCCACCTTTCGAGCTTGAAAAGGATGCATTCCTCGTGACCTTAGTCGTATACGGGTTTCGTCACGGGTGAGGTTCTTATCCTACTTGATATAGGGTCTCATCATGTTGTTGGCGAGGTTCGCATCATTTGATATCTGAGCCAAAATTCTAAGTCAGGTTCTATCTATCCTTCAGGTTATCTTTGTTTTCTTTCATCTTTCTTTATTTTTACCTTCTTAAAAAAAGGAAAAAAAACCACAAAAATAGAAAAAAGAGTTGAGAAAAAAGGGGGAAAAAGGAATTCATTTGAAAAAAAATCGATGCAAAAATTGGAAAAAAGAAAATTTGAGCCTAGAGAATGAACATGTTTCAAGGACAGATGTTCAAGGCGACTTCCACATGAAGATAGATCAATTCATGTTCTACAACGATCAGATTTGAGGACAAATCCCATTCAAGAGGAGGGAATGATGTGAATAAAGGCACGAGTTCGAAGAATACAATTTAAATTTATTTTGATAAGATGGAAAGAGCTTAAGTGAGAAATTTTAAGAGCTGGATATGATAATTGCTGCATATATATTGCAAGTGCATCAAGAATGGATGTCAAGAGATGTGAAAAGGGAAAGAGAATATCAAAGAGGAGCAAGAAGAGCAATAAGATACCGAGTAATATTTGTTTATATCTGTTGAATGTATCTATTATATTACAAATTGAATAAATTAGGAGAATATATTTTTTGTTATCTTTAGGAAATTTGTGGTTTCCTAAGAATATTCTTAAGATATCCTTTTGATATATTTAGATTATATTTACCATATCTTTACGATAGTTATTAGGATATATTTGCATCTTTTATATTTTCATTAGGAGTATATAAATACCCAAGAGGATCACATTGTATTTTCTTCATTCAGATAATGGACCAATAAGAGTGTGTTCTTATTTTATCTGGTTCTTTTAGAACCTTTGAACTTATCGGAGTCATTTATGGCGTTCATCTCAGACTTATCAGTCAAACCTTCCATAATTGATTGTGGCGTTGTGGCATCTTCACTATACCAAGGTTCTTACTTCTTGATGGGAAATAGGTTGCGGTTCCACCTTTCGAGCTTGACAAGAACACGTTCTTAGAGACCTTAGTTGTATACGGGTTTCGTTAAGTGTTGGTGATATTCTTATCATACTTGATATCGGGTCTCATCATGTTGTTAGCGAGGTTCGCATCATTTACCAACTCATATACACTAATTTCAACCTAGTTAAGCTGAAAATAGGCTTAGCAAACAAAAAAGATAATTAATATTGATGTCTAAACTATAGAAAACCAACTTACCTCAGTAAAGTTCTCAAAATCTCTCCTTCAACCTTCAACTTCTCTCTATTGTTTATGCTCTCATGGTTGAAATGATAATGAGTTGAAAGGAGTTAATTTGTCTTTTGAAGGAATATATTTGGCTGAGTCGTGAGACAAGTGTCAATATACCTTTATCCTAACTTTTGTTTATTTTTGGCTAATACTTTCCCCTTATATTTTCCCTTAATACTTTATGCTATTTCTTAAAATTTATCCTTATCCAATTTAAAAATTCGTCCACAGTAGAGCTGGGCTGGAAATGGGCATTATTTTGGGCTTAAATCCAACTTATTATATTAGACTTCATGGCCCAACCCAAATAAGTCATAGAGCTTTAAGTATTTTACATAATCTTGGCCGAATTCTAAGCCTAACTCAATAATATATTACATTTAATTGAAGTTATGGTCCAGTATAAAATAAAACATATTGTTGTATCAAGATGTGTATTATTCCAATGTAAGCAATGAACGTGCAAAAGAGTATTTATGTCCAATTTAGGTTATAAGATTAGCCTTATAGTCTTTTGAATCCAGTCTAGGCATATAAATAGTAGATTATCACTTTCTACCCCTCAAGAGAATTTCGTCCTCAAAATTTAACGTACCTTGTGGCCCTCTATGTCATGGTGTTGCCACAGAACTTTTACCAATGGAATTACCTTCAACCTAAGCTCTTGTTTCTTTCGATGCAAAATATGAATAGGTCATTCTTCGTATGACACATCCTCCTTGAGCTGCATTGGTTTGAACTTCTTAACATTGGCACATAGAACACATTATGCACATTCGCCCACTTAGGAGTGAAACTAGCGATAAGCAATAGCCCTGAATTCCTCAAGTATTTTGAATGGTCCAATGTACCGTGGACTTAGCTTTCCTTTCTTGCCAAACCTCATGACACCCTTGGATGGAGATATCTTCAAGAACACGTGACCACCTTCTTTAAAATCATGATGCCTCCTTCGATTGTCAACATAACTCTTCTGTTTGCTTTGTGTTGTTCGTTGCCTTTCTCGAATGTGCTTGATTTTATCAATGATTATCCAAACCAACTCTGGGCCTATTAGTTTCCGTCCACCAGCCTCTCCCAACAAATTGGTGACCTACAATTTCTCCCATATAATGCTACATATGGTGTCATCCTAATGATACTCTGATAGCTGTTATTATATGCAAATTTCAACAAAATATATGATTATCCCTGCTACCACCAAGATCCATGAAACAAGCATGGAGCATATCTTCTACAGTCTAGATAGTTTTTTCCAATTGACCATCCCTTTGGGCATGAAAGGTAGAGTTTAATTGTATTTTAGTTCCGAATGTATGTTGCAAGGCCTTACAAAAATGTGATGTGAAGAGAGGATCTCGATCAGATGTGATAGTGATTGGCAATCCATGTAGTCGGACAATTTTTTCAATATAAACCTTCACAAGCTTGTCCAAAGTGTAATCCACTTTGATAGGAAGAAAACGCCCAGACTTTGTTAGTTGATCAATAATAACTCATATCACATTGTTGCCTTTCAAATTCTCGGTAATCCTTGAACAAGGCCCATAGTCACGTCTTCCCATTTCCATTGAGGAATAGAGAGTGGCTGTAAAGTACCTCTGGGCCCCTGATGTTCTACTTTGGCATGCTAACAAACCGAGCATTTTAATACAAATTTAGCAATATCCTTCTTAATACCACTCCACCAATAATGTTCCCAAAGGTTATGATACACCTTCGTATTACCAACACTATAAGGAGTTCAGTCTGCTTCTTTTAAAATAACTTTTCAAATGTTTTGCTGATGACCTCATCATTTTTACTAATTGTTCACGCAATTCTTATAGGAACATATGCAACACTTTGGAGGCTTTCTACCAGTTGTCTGGCCTCAACCTCAACACAGGAAAAACATAGATGTATTATGTAGGGATTTCTTTAATAGCAGCTCAATCTCTTGCCAATATTTTAGGGTTTCAACTGGGAAGTCTTCAAGTAAGGAGTTGTAATCTCTTACCTTGGAGTCCCTGTAATCTCTTCTAAGTTAAAGTATCAACATTGCCAAAGGCTGATTGATAGAATCACCTCTCGCGTAAGGAGTTAGACAACCAAATCTCTCTCATATGTAGGAAGGATTCAATTGATATCTTCTGCTATTCATACCATGATGCAATTCTAGAGTTCTCATTTTATTCTACCCAAGAAAGTGATCAAGAGAGCACAACAAATTTGTGCCAGCTTTCTTTGGAAAGGCAATCCAGATTCTATGAGAGGAGCTAAGATAAAATGGCTTGATTTGTGTGTTTCTAAAAGTGAAGGGGGCTTGGGCTTCAAAAATCCCGAGTCATGGAATGAGGCATGCATTATTAGAAACATCTAGTTACTACTATCCAATGCTAGGTCAATTTGGGCTGCATGGGCACATAAACATCTGTTGCGATTGTCGCAACCCCGAAAAAGATCAAGCTCGCAATATCATGGCTAAAAAAATGGAAAGGAGTTGCCACTAATCGTTTAATGAACTAATCCTAAGGCCGATTAGAAACCTATTTTTGCCTAACGGAGCATGATACTAACCACGTAGGCTTTTATTGATCGGTCTCGAACCAAAGTTGGATCCGGGGGTTCTATTACGTTCGAAAGGCTCGCGAGCCCATTGACACGCCCTAAATCGGTACCCTAACAATATTTCTAAATTTGCCTTATTTTATTTAAATTCAACTTTCCTAATCCTATTTAGTAAAAAAAAAATGCATCAATGGTAATATAAAGAAATCTAGAAAACACAATATCATAAACACAAAAGGGGAACACAATCAAGAAACTGCAACATATGACACAAGTAAGAATCAGACCAACCTTATCTATTTAACCAACAATCACATCACCTAACCGAAACATGCTAAAAACATGGTGAAAAATTAAAACTATGGGAATCAAGCAAAAGATGTGAAGTTTAGCAAATATTAACCATTCAATTAGCAATTTCAAGAATCGAAACCCAAGGATGTTCACAGAACATGGAGAAACCCGGCACCCAAAACATGATCACGCGATAATGGAAATTACGGACCCGATACGAAACGCAAATCCTAATGCATGCATGAAACTCAAAAAAAATAGTGGGAATCATATTAATATGTTTTGAATAGATAATGTGAGACTAGGAAACAATTTGTTCATCAAATCACGTGGGTAGGTGGACGACATAGTAGATCGTGGAAATTCAAGAACAAACAGAATTGAAAAAAAATTAACCGAAGTTGATTTAAAATGAATGGTTTTATCATGATCACAACTTCAACTCATCACCTGGCAATATCCACACACTGTCATCTTGGCAAACATTGAACTTGACGTAAGAGAATTTTGTAGGAATCCAAGGTTCAATCTCTCAAAAACGATCAAATAAATATGTCTAGAACATGATCATGCAATCAGAAACCAAATTCCAATTGAAATCAATCCAAAGTTCCTACACCAATTGATTGATTGATGAAACTAGAAAAGTCAAACTTGTGATTCAAAGACGAAAAGGAAAAACAGGGTAGCAGACCTGAAACGACCACTTGGCAATTTCGGGAGATTCAGAAACTGGATCAAACGACAGCCCGAGAGGGTAACTGAGGAAGAGATCACGGCAGCAGCGACACTTTTGCAAAGAACAGTGGTCATCGTCGTCTGTAAGTGGCTGCTCCAGATTTTTTCTTAGTAGTGCCTCCGAGTTTTTTTTCATCTGTCCGGTAGCTTTCAGCTCTTCCTCCTTTTATAATTAAATCCGGAAAGAAGAAAGATATTGAGGCTCAAAATCAGCTATGTATCATATCTTATGATTCGTGAATCAATGAGATTGCACCAATATCTTCTCTCAATCTTCACAGTTGGAATATTATCTATCCATATCAGTTCTGAATCTGCCCGATTTCCTTTTCCTCAACTGAGCACGAATTTTAACCTTCTCTTCTAGAATTTTCTGAGAAATATTTATCACAGTAGTGACCCTTGAAAAAAGGAATCTCGCAAAACAACCTCAGGATTAGTGAGAAACAAATTTTTCAATCCAACTGGCCGGTACGGGCCTGCCCTGCACGCTGAGGCTCGGAGATATAATTTCTTGGCTGATTCTGGGCTTCCAATGTTTTGCTCTATTTTCTTTCAAATCCTTCATGAGTTAAAGTTCAAACGCAATGAGCCTTGCTCAAATTGGATACTCCGATAAATAAATATAATTTCTCATATGAAACCTGCCACAGCCTGATTACTGTTCACAGATCGGGCAATCTTCCTTCAAAAAATTGTATCTCCTTCTCCAACATGAATTTCAGGGTCCCAGATCCATCAAGTCGAAGCTAACTCGGTGATCTTCATGATGAATCCAAATTTGCTCAACTTTAAATCCATTGAATCCACTTGCCAAGCCTCCGAATCCCACCTAATTGCTAACACCCATAGTTCTGTGCCTTGAACGAGTTTGACCATCCTCCAAGTATTTCTTCTCGAGCTAAAATGAGGTGTTTACAGTGATCAAGATGCTTTTGGTCGATCAACATCCCAAATTCGTGCTCCTGAAGCTGCAAGAAACTACTACGACTTCGAGGTTGAGCTCGAGAATTCTTCAATTGTAAAATAGGCTTGGGGAACTCTCTTTTCTTTTGGCACGATAAGTGGTCTTCTCTTGGGCCTTTGTGTTTAGTGCTTCCACAAAAAAAAAAGCTCACATTTCCTTCTATTGGTTCTCACGCCGAGCTTTCCCATGTTTATTTTGAGGGCCCTTGGCACTGGCCTACATTTGAAGATCCTTCAATCTCTGCCATTATGTCCCAAATCCAAAATTTTACCATATGGAAGGATATCTA